>VDFB02288786.1:0-50477 GCA_007258455.2 Sequoia sempervirens | reverse complement strand
TTTTTGTGCTTGGAGAGAAATTTAAAGGTGAGTTTCTTTGCAAATGTGGCCTAATTAGCCTATTGGGACAGTGTAGGAGCCCTGTTTTGGGAGTAATGGTCCAAAGTTACCATAAGTAGTTTCTAGATATATTTGAGAAGACAATAATGGGTATCTGAAAAGGTGAGGGGTTTGTGAGTTAGAGGTGAAAACTGAAACAAGAGTTCCAATAACCAGGTTTTCACACCTACAAGAGGAGTTGTGAAGTTGTATTGGAAAATGCCCTTAGTTAGGGTTTGGATGATAGAAGAATGATTGAGGATTGATTGGATTGTGATCTTCTGATTAAAGGCCTCCTTGCTTTGCATCACTTGGGAACCCTTCAAGACACCAAGGGGTCCACTCAAGGGAGACTTCAATTGAAAGATAGAGAGAAGAGAGGGGGTCATTTTTAAGAAGGACGCACATCTCTAGGACAAGTTATCATTTCCCCCAACATACAAGGGAGGAGAACCCTACAAGATACTTAAAAGATATAGGATAGAGGTAAACCTTGATATCACAAGTATCATTTGAAAAAGAGGTAGGTGCATCAACAAATAAATGAGTGATGGCACCTGAATCATGAAGTTGTTGTATTTTATCTTTCAAGGACTTACTTTCACTAGTGAAATGGCTAGGCACTTGATGGTATGCATAGAAAGAATGCCTTTCTTTTTCATGTTTATGAAATTTCTTATGTGTAGAAGGGGGGAGAGTAATTAAGTGGGATTTTAGAAGCCACAACTAAACACACTCTTTCTTAGATAAAGAATGAGGAGTAGGAAGTAACCCTTTCTCTTGTGGAGAAAATTTTGACTTCTCACAAGAAGAAGATACAAAGATAGTAGACAATGGAGGATCTACATGGAGAGTATTTTTTTGGTAACGGGGATTATACTCCTCTACGAGATCACCAGCATCTTTCCTAACAGAATTACTAACATTAACCTCTTCAATAGAAGTTTGATCATCTTCCTTAGAAGGAGGATCAACATCAAGGACATTACAATTGTTGCTCATACTATCCTGCAATTTACAAAAGAATAATCATCTTGGATAGAGGGTGTGGATGATGTTATTGTAAAGTTTAAGTGTTCCAAGTTGACTTTATGCTCCCTACTAAAGGAGTTTGTAAATTCTAGAGAACCCTAATCATCACCAAGACATGCATTTTCTTGAGAAGAGGTTGAAGGAGTAGACTTAAGATTTATTTCTTTTGAAGGATATTCTTCAGGGACATATATCTCAAGAGTATCCTTTGTAGTGGGTACTACTTGAGCAATCACCAACACATTGGAAGACACTAAAGGAATAAGAGTAGGCACAACCAAAACTTGACTGGTAGCTACCATTTAACATAAGTGCATAGCATCAGGGTTAGCCTTGACTTTGACTACTCGATTATTGCAAATGAACTTAATAGATTTATGTAAGGTAGATGAGACTACACCCATAGCATGAATCCATGGTCTACCAAGAAGAAGGTTATAAGGTAACCTTTCTGGCATGACATATACAAGTGTAGGTATAGTAACGAGTCCCAACATCCAAGGCAATACTATCGTGCCTAGGACTTGTCGACCAACATTATCGAGCCCATGAATGTCAATAGAAGAAGCATTAAGAGAAGATGAATCCATATTAATCTTAGGCAATAGATTGATGCTAGATACATTGAGCATTAAACCAACATCAACAAGAGTATGTCTAATGTTGATATTATTAATGTTAACTATAATCATCAAAGGATCCACTTGCTTCTATACTTCTAGAGGTGGGAGTTCATGTAGATAGAATGTAATATTCAATGAATCTGCATGAATATGAGCTATCGACAAATCAACATCTACCAGCCTAGTAAAAGAAGGCAATAGGATCTTTTCCAAGGCTTCCTGAAGCATACCTTGATAAAACAGAGCACACTAAACAAGTCCCTTAGTGAGATCTTGCTTGGAGTAACTTGAAGTTTCATGACAAGATCATAATCACTATGTCCTTTAGTTGTAGGTTTAGGTGTTTGAGGAAAGATTGGTTGTTTATTCACACTATTCTCATAAGTATGGGATACCACTCTATAAAACAGAGTCATAGAGGGATAAATAGAATCATTATCCAATGGAACACCATCAATAGAAAAATCCTTTTAGGAGAAGGAATAGCTAGAGTTATGTAAATGACTAATCTATTAGACCTTTGAGGGATAGCAGAGATATAAATTGCATTTACAAAATCATCACAACTAGTAAAATGACTATTAAAAAAAATATTCTCAACATCAATCTAAGGGGGATCAGATGTGGAAGTAGGTTCATCATTCGCTAATGCATCATCTCTATAAGAGAGTGCATCAGAAAAAAGATGAGATTCATCATTCACCAATGCAACATCTCTAGAAGAGAGTGCATTGGAATGAAGAGAAGATAGAGTAACATTAAGAAAGGTATAAATCATTTAATTTTCTTGCAACAAAATATCCTCTAAAGCAAGAGGAATTTTGTGAGAAGGATTGAAGATACAAAGTAACATTGCCAAAGCCAAGTCACTATCACATTAATGAAATGGAATATCATTAAAATTTTGAAAAAAAATAGATAATGAATAAATTAAAGAAGATTTAAATTCATTTTGGGTTGCTCGAACTAAGAAAAACCAAAAATCTAGATTTTTTAGATTTTTTGATATTTTCTATGTTCTAGTAATTCGCATTTTCGAAGGTTTTCAGAGTATAATTTGAGGTGGGAACATGCATCGGTCCCTAAAATTCAATAGCCAAAGGCATAGTATTTTAGGGACTGAACTAGTTCTCTAGGAGACCTTTCCAATGGTGCAAACGGTTCTAAATTCTGAGCACCAAGTCAAAAGTTATGACCCCATCCAGTAGGGGTAAATAAATTCCTAGTTTTTTGAAATATATTCTCTTCATGTCAAGTTCACCAAAATGTAGACAAGGGGGATTCACTACTCACGTGTTCTCTTCATTCAAAGAGCCTCATGAGGAAAACTACCCTAAACCATCTCAAGGAACAACAACAAGAGTTTCAGAATTCGAAAGACCAGGTCATAAAGATTCTCTAGATAAACTATCAAGCTCTCAATCAAAGGATGACAATGCAGAATACAGATGGCATTGTAGTGCACTAGCATCCCAAATGTGAGTTGGCATCTTTTATGGACCAAAAAGTGAGAATATCAAAGAGAATAGCTAAATGGCTATTAAAAATATGATTCCTAAGAACTTACAGAATGTAGTAAAGTAGCAAAATGTAATATAACTAAAATAAAGTGAAATAGAAATGATAAAGATGAGGAGAAGAAAGAAAGAAAATTCTCACAACCACGCAAGTGATGTAGCCTCTAGGATGTGAATTTCTTCAATACCTGCATGTGTAAGATCTGTAGAAAGTGTTGGGGCTGTATAGGGGTTTTCCATGTGCAGTCAAACCCCTGTTTTGGTTGTCCCACCTCCATGGACAATGAGATAGAAAGAGAGAATAGAAGTAAGCAAATGCAATGTGATAAAATAAAACCATGCTCGAGGAGGATAACCCGTATCACAAAATGTAGATGATAAAATCAATCCCTGCTTGAGGAGGAGAAATCGTATCATGAAGTAGAGATGCAATAGATAGGGGATGTGTGAAATCCTAAGATGCTCAAAGGTGCAAGGCACAATGTAGATATGCAAGGCTTAGCAAGCCAAGGAGGGAAGCAAAGAAATGTACAAGAGCCAACAATGTGTTGCAAAGGATTGTTGTGATAGATTGAAAGAGTTGTAAAGGGATATTGAAAGTGTTGTTGTAGCAAGCAAGGAGAGCTATGCAAGTAAGATAGGAGAATGTCCAAGGAAAAGAAATAGAAGCTAGAAGCTGGAATGAAGCTAGGAGTGAAGCTATTGTAACAAGTTGTATGAAGATGTGCAAGCAAGAGAGGAAAGATGGAAAAGGGACAACCCAAGAAGAAAGAGAGAAGATAAAAGTAGAAGAGAGTTGCAAATGAAGTGAAAATATAGCATTTAAGGAAGGAAAGTAAGCTTCTCTAGTTGTTACAAGGCATCTTCAGGGTTGTTACCACCGATCAAAGGAGGTGACAATTGGAAAACATGCATGGAAACAACTATTTGAATGTTGAAACGTCACAAGATGCTAGCATGGCACATGAATCTCCACACAATGTGCTAGTGTCTGGACATGTTATGCTAAAAAATGATGTGAACAGGAAAAGCACAAGGTTTGATGCAAAGCTAACATGAGAGGGTAGCCACTAAAAAGGGGTGCTAAGCATCCTAAGAAGGAAAAAGGATGATGCAAGGGATAAAATGAGCCTACATAAGATGCTAAGGGAGTGGATACTAAAGCAAAAAAAAGAAAGTATGTGAATTTGCAAGGGGTGCAATTTTACACCATTACACAAATGTCCTCAAGAAATTTCAATCTGACCAAAGAATGATTGCATGCCCTTGACATTCTTTAGCTGTGGAATTTGGTCTATTGCAACCACTCTTTTAGGATCAATTCTTATTCCTTATTTTGGAAGAATATGGCCAAGAAACTTTCCTTCTTTCACCACAAACAAACACTTCTTGGGATTCAAAGATATGCCATAATCAAGTGCCTTCTTGAATAGATTCTCTAGATGTATGCAATGGTCTTCTTCTTTCATGATGTATGTTGTCAAGTCATCTTGGTACACTGCTAGGAAAATATCAATGAAATTGGAAAAGGCCACATCCGTAGTCCTTTAAAAGGTAGCAATTGTATTTGTTGGGCCAAAAGGAATCCTAAACATAAGTGCCCCAAGGAGTAGTAAATGTAGTCTTATAATGCTTGGAATCCTTAACCACAACTTGATCATAGCCAAAAAAAACCATCTATGATGGATAAAATCTCATAGCCAGTCACCTTTTGTTACATAGCTTCCATGTTAGGTAGTGGATAGTTGTCTTTCAGTGATTATATATTAAGATTTTTTAAATCCATAGAGATCCTTATATCACCATTATTTTTCCTCACTATCACTAAGTTAGACACCCATGTAGAATGCCCAATTGGTTTGATGATGCCTCCTCTTAGCTTGACCAATTATTCTTGCATCTTCGATGCCAATGTAGGATTGATTGGACTTTTCTTTTTCCTAAAAGGCTTAGCATCAGCTTTCAAGGGAATATGATCATGTTGAAACAACTCTTCCCTATAGGCCTTTAAATCATCATAAGACTAGGTAAACACATGCGTGCATCTTCTTAAGAAAGCAATCAACATTGCTCTAAGCTGAGGTTTCATCTTCTTTTTGATGTGGAATTTCTTAGGAGCATTTTCAATACCAATATTTACTTCTTCCAAGTCTTCTTTGTGAGTGGATGTTTGATTAGCATTACTCTTGTCAGGGTCATCAAAAACCCTATCCAAGGAAACTAACCCCTTTACAATTTTGTTAGTCTTTAGCTAAATGATCTCATTCCCAAACACTATCTCCTTGCCATCCAATTCCTCCACAAAATCTCCAAAGTCATTTTATTGACCTTCATACTCATCTACACATTGCAAGAATCTCAAAATGTCCTCATCATGATTAAAAACCTGTCAGTTCTTTATGTTATCAAGAATTGAAGGTCTGACCTACACTTCAACTTTTGAAATGCCAGCAAAAGTGATGTCATTTGGTTGGAGTGCAATATTGGAAAGAAAATATACCACTTTATTTTTATTCCTATCCAACCACTCAATACCAAATTCATCATACTATTCTATTGAGTCCCAAAAAAAATTTCTATATTGTCTCAACATGTTATTCTTTGATGCATATCTTGACCTAACTTGAGAAACAACAAGCTCTAAATATCCAATATCCCTTAATTTCTTAATTCATTATTTCTCAGCTAGTCTTAGACCTAGTAGTAAAGATTCATATTCAGATACATTATTTGTGAATGCAAAAATCAATAAATGAGTATCACCCCTGCACCAGCTCCCTTTGAGCAAGCACCATCAAAACACGCATTCCATCAATCATCATTGTTTGCTTGTTGCAACACTTCTCTCTTAAGGAGTGCAGTTTATGTTTCCTCTTCTTATAACTCTTCAATCCTGAAGTTATCAATACCAATATACATAAAGTGAATTTTTTCCTCTTCTTAGACATATTCAATCATATGTGGGGCTCTTGGCTACTTTACAAGCTTGATGTCTTATCCCTCAATTGGGAATGTGGAAAAATAAATATCACACACCATGCTACCTCCCATGGAATCAGTCCACTTCCTTGATAATAACACACCATAATTTGGTGGGATGTCCACCACATCTATGCTCATGAAAAAATCCTTTTCTAAAAAAGTAGCCAATCTATATGGGACATCCTTTATCACTCCTATGACTATGATTTCTTTTAAGTCCATAGGCACAATTGATTTTCGATCCCATATCTTTCATAATATCCATTAGCATGATGATAGATGAAGCTCTTGAATCAATAATGTAGTTCTTTAGAAGCTTACCATCAAGAATCAAAGTTAAATAAAATGGGGGTGATCCCGAAATACTGGTTTACAATTTTTGGCCAAACTAGACACTGAATTGATTTTTTCTAACTAAATCTTCACTTTTGGGCACTTATAACAACTAAACTGTGAGGAATCTGAAGATGATGCAAACTAGTGATTTGTGAAATTTTGTTTGTAGACTCCAAATATATTTTTTTCAAAAAATTTGAAATTAGATTGCACTTCTTAAATTCCATCTCCTTCGAAAACTAGTTTTTCTCAGTAAACACCATTTTTAAGGAGTGACACTCACTGTATAACACAATTTTTTTTCCATGAAGGATAAAATTATAATTTTTTTTTAATTTGGATTTTAACTATGATGTTTAGTGCTTCTAATTGGTTTCATAGTGTTTTATTGAATATTTTTTCCTTAATCAAGTTTCAAAGTCAAACCAATTACAATTCATACATAGGCAAACTGTATAGCACATAACTTTTTTTGTATGTATTGAAATTCAATTTTTCTTTTTTTTTTTGGATTACGGACTTCAATATCTAGTGCAGTCATATTTTTCAAAAAAAAAAAAAATCTTCTATTTTCCACA
This sequence comes from Sequoia sempervirens, assembly GCA_007258455.2. Taxonomy (NCBI): domain Eukaryota; kingdom Viridiplantae; phylum Streptophyta; class Pinopsida; order Cupressales; family Cupressaceae; genus Sequoia; species Sequoia sempervirens. Next base: position 43,370 of record VDFB02288786.1, on the reverse strand, counting down.
TGTGCAGAACAAAGAGCTTGATTTTCAATGAAAAACCTACATTCACAAGAAATAATAAATAAATATAATAATAAAATTATATCTATTTAAAATTATATTTTTTTGGAAGCCTATAATAAGGAATACATACTTGAAAAAATAAAATTTTAAATGAATTCATTTGATCCCCCAAAATGTAAATCAAAAGTGATTTTTATCAACATTTTGATAGGTGTAAAGGAGACTCTATTATAGGTATGGTTTAAAACTAGCAGGGTTCTATCCAAGGGGGTTTGATCTAAGGTAGTTTGATCAAACCATCTTCAATTGCAATGATTTAAATGGAATTTTAAAGGCTTAAATCATTATATTTTCTAAAGATATGTGATTTTAGTAACAATCAGAATCTCCCAGAAATTTTAAACTAGCTTTGTGGGATCACCCATGGGTCAATATTGGTTAACAAGTTATGATAGTACTATCCAATGAGGATCAGATGAGGATTAATTTTGAGAACATATAAATGAGCATGTGACATCAATTCAAAACCAAATTAATGCTATGTAAAATGAAGCATTGATTGTACCACATGTGAGACATTTTGTGTCTGCGATGCAAAACATTGTTGATGCCATTAGGTCTATCGATTCTGACTTAGGAATTGATGAGATAGAGAGGAAATGAGATAATTTTATATAGATGGTATCTAATATAAACAAATTTTAGATCTAAAAATAACAAAATCCCATATAGCACCTTATTTTATCAACCCTAATACTCAGTAGCCCATTCTTGCCACTAAATCTAGAATATCCATTCAAGGTGGTGTATATATCCATAGATGAGTGCACATTTTTGGGATCGATGGTTTATAGAATTTGAAAATCCACCACATGCTAATCTAGAGGTCCCATTATATTTTTTGAGGAAACTCTATGTAGAGTTTTTTGGGGAAAAATCCTAATTATTTTGATTTTAAATCATTTAAGGGTGTTTGTGGTGGCATGCCACAATAGAGGTTAGGGACAAGGGTTGATCCCCAACACCTTGTTCATGTGAAACAACTTGTTTCTCCTCTTTTTCTTGCTATTCCCACATTTGTGTATCAATGTGTGGTGATATCAACATTAGGATCCTTAAGTATGCTTGTAGGAGACCTTTATCAACATGCTTTTGTGATTGTGGCTAGGGAACATAGAGACTATGATGATGGAGGAGTGTTCTATGGAGTTGTTCCTAGTACCACTCCACGAGTGTTGACACCACATGTATGTACTAGTTTCCATCAGCTATGCTATGGACCTAATTAGGCCACACCCAATTCAAGTGGACGTGGAAATTCAAGTGGATCATCTAGTCACCTCAGTTCATTCGTAGAAGTTCTTACTATAGAGCATCATCCTAAGGACATGATGACATAAGTATAAATATGCATCTACATGTTGAATTTATAATAATTTTAATGAACATATTTATGAAAAAATTGTAATACATTTTAACAATCAAACTGTTTGGAGTAGATGACACTAACAATAGGGCAATCATCTACACCTCGACTATATATGTTGACATTAGTCAAAGTCAAAAACCCTCATGGAGTATTTTGGTTTCAATTTTTTAAATTATATATGAAATAATTTTTTCACTTGACTTTTTAATTTATAATTCAATCATGAACATATGTTCAAAATATTTATATTGGTTTAGCGGACTCAATCGAATTCCATGCTGATTCCACCCGAGGGGTTGTCGAGTGTCTTAGATTAGGGGTAGGTACATTTTTACTATAAACTATTTAACTTACATTATTATAACTTTACAATTATAAATTTTTTGAATTCACTATATATCAAATGTGCATGTACACTTGTAAATATTACAAGTGAACTAAATGTTTATATGTATGTATAGGTTGAAACAACAATGAGAATGGGGATCAGACAAACATTAGATGTGGCAGCTACTTAGGAGTCATATAAATTTTAGGTTGTTTAGAAAAGTTTCTACACAAAATGTGCAAACTTGAATATATATTTTAACCTAATTAATTAAAGTATACATGCTTTAAATTTGACCTTTTAGGAATTTGATACTAACACTTTCTGCCCTGAATTAGTCATAGTCACACCTCAAGGTGGAAATTTAGAGCATATAGACATCATGATAGTTTAAATCTTTGATTAAATATTTAAAGTCAATTATAAATTATACATTGTGAATAACTTTAATTAAATTTAAAATTGAATTATATATATATATATATATAATCTCATACATGTTAAATTCTTTTTCTTTTATAGTATGAGACACATCTTGTAGCTATGCATGCACAAACATGTGCTATAATAGAGGGTGCAAAAACTCTTATAATACAATTTAAATATGATAAATTATAAATTAAATTGAATTAAATCATTTTTAATTGTAGAATTTCATCTAATTTCAACTTTCTTTCTTTTGTATATGTAGATTGATTCAAAGCATTTAGAGGTTGGTCCAAGTGCACCAGAGCATCTAGAGCCAAATACCATGGTAATTTAATTTTATGATGAATTATAAATTAAATTGTCATTAAATCATTTTTAATCATCTTACATCCAATTTTATCTTTCTCTTGTACAAAGTGGTACAACTCATCTGTGTACCCACATGGTGTGAAGAGGTCTCTTGATTATAGAGATGATATGAGTTAGACATGATTTCATAGGTTGTGTTTGATTATTTCAAGGACTACATATTTGGTTTTTGATAGACTTAATATTTTGTTTCATGAACTTTATTTCATGGGTCGTACTCTTATGGACGTAATATATATTGGTTTCAAGGACTTAATATTTTGTTTCATGGACTTTATTTCATGGGTTGTACTCATATAGACTTAACATATATTGGTTTCATGGACTTAATATATTTTAAATAATGGAATTTATTATTGTTTAATTTTAAATACAAATATGAAATTAAAGTTGAAATTAATAGTACATTTCAATATTTATACTTTACAAATTTAGTGATCCATAAAAGATATATACATGATATACATTCAATAATTAGTGATAATTAGTCAATGTTCACTTATTTAATTAATGTCCTAATAGGATGTCTTAAGGGGTTTTAATACACAGGTTATCTAATAAAATAAGAAAATAAATCATAATCTACAAACAAAAGCAATCTAGTTATACACCACAAAGGGTGAAATTTTAAGAAATAAATAATACCATACAAGATTAGAGAATAGAACCATTAATAAATTCTATAATATAAACATAAATACCAATAAAAATGCAATTATTTTTGCTAAAAATATTTCTCTATAAGTATAAACCATATTTCCTAGTTCATTTACAACATAAAATTAAAGAACAACCATACAACTTAATTATCCAAAAAATAGGTTAAAGTTTTAAAATTAAATCATGTACTGTCATATTTACAAATCATGCAAAGTTCTAGAGAAAACTTAAGAATCAAAAAGTCCTCTTGACCTCATGTTCCACAAAGAACACTAATTTATAAGCTATCAAAACAAATAATAGCATCCAACAAAAATACAACTTTCTTCCTTTAAGTTTATCTACAAGTTTCCATGTAATTGGCATCATCCTAAACCAAATGATTTCAAAATACAAATTGAATCATAGAAAACATCTTCACCTTTGGATGTATTAAGGGAATGAAATTATTCAAATTACATGTCTCATATTTAATTGAAATTGATATAATTAACTTAGAATTTACGATGACCCATCATAACAATCACATTCTATACAATTTAAATAGTATCAATTTTTATTTAATTCATATCGTAATAGGATGTCTTAAGGGGTCCTAATAGGACATCTTAAGGGGATGTATTAAGGGGTCCTATTACAATGCCTTAAGGGGATTAGAGAAGTTGCCAAAATTTGGTGAAGTTGCTCAAGGCAACAAAATTTAATAGTAATATATATGTTGTTTAGTTATTATACAATCAAATTTAAAGTTTCAAATTAGGGTGACTCATCATAATAAATGATATAATTAAGTATAATATTTAGGATATGTCCTAATAGGACGTCTTAAGGGGATGAAATACTTCAAAGTACATGTAATCATAATTGATATAATTTATTTAACAATAATATGCATGATATTTAGTTATTATACAATCAAATTTAAAGTTTCGAAGTAGGAAAACATGCACATTTAACAAACAAAATATATAGAATATTGATTTTGATACATAAAAGTACATAGAGTATAATTTTGTATGCACATGTATTTTTAATTTGTACAAAATATTTAATTGTGTAAATGTATATACATATATATGTCAACTCAAAACAATGTTTACAAAATTTGGCATAATGCCATCTCAAGAACATCTGAAACTTGTCCTCAGAATGTAGTAAGTCTTCATGCCACTTGATATCAAAATGGTATAAGAAATATTAATGAAATCATCAAAACATACATATTTTAATTTATATAAAAATATCTATATGCACACAACTCAAGTACCTATATTTAAAAGTATTCCACACATGTGTGTAGGTTGAATCTGCATCCTCTCCTTTTTGTTTCAAAGTATGGGATCAATGTGATGATGGCTTAAGGATACAAAAAAGGATAAAAAATAAATTTTAGCTATTAATGTACAAGCACTATCAATATATAATCAAAAAATGTATTTAAATATAATTTAACTAATAATTACTTTTTTTCTCCAAGTATTCCATGTTGTCTAGGTTGAATTTGCATCAACTCTCCTTTTTGTGATGATGGTTTAAGGATCTATAAAAGGAAAATTTAAATCAATTTAAACTAATAACACACTTGAGTAATATCAAAATATGTATTTAATCTATTTAAAAGGACAATATAAAACTAAAACTATATTTACCTATATTTACTTATTCCATTGTACCATCTACATCCTCTATTTTTTGCAACGAATCTATGATTTCCTCATGCTCTTCCATAGAAATTTTCCATAGCTCTTTATTTGTAGGTCTTCCATGATATTGATCTAGTTTTATATTTGTTGTCACCACCAAATGTGAGTAGTGTATAATATTTTTATGTGTTTCATAATGCTTGAATGCAGGTAGAACATTATTCCTTATCAGGTATTTCCGTAGCAAAGTGCCAACAACCACCATTAATCCTATTGAAAAACATGATAGTCATCATCAAATAATTTCTAAAAAATTTCTTAAGGGGATCACCATACCTATTGGATAATGATAGCCATCATCATCTTCTCAATGTGTTATTAACTTATGTTTAGTCTCCACACAATGAGCCAACCAATATTCTATTTCCTCTTCATTCCGCTTAGGTACACCAATAGCATACACATGTATTGAAAAGAAAAATTGATTTAATAACTTGTGTGTGTCCATATAATTTGACCAATCTACATACATCCATTCATATGTATATAAATAAATAATTTAGTATTACAAAATAACTTAATAAAGTGACATAAAATGAAATAAATTGAATGAAATTACCTTCTTGTATAAGGTCTAAAACATAGTCATGGCCTTCAGATGTAAACACTTGATCATTTTCTTCAATTATTGTTTCATATTGATCATCTACTTGTGAAGGTGTCAACAATATTTGCTTCCACTCTTCAACCTATTATGTATTTTCACATGCTTCCCAATTTCTTGATATACAAAATTGACAAAAGCATGCAAGATCCCTTGTCTAGATAGTCCATGTGCTTGCATTCAAAGTCTTAAATTAATGTCATTTAGTAGATCCACTAATTGTCTCACAGTCAAGTCTAGGTAAAATGTTCTCTTCTTCAACCAACCAAAAGAATTGGCAAACTATAGAGTACTCACTCGAACCAAGTGTAGCTAATCTTGTATTGCACCAATCCACAATCCAACGTGCATCTTTAAATTTTACTGCATCCTCAAATTTCAATTGTTCACTAGAAATAATTTTCTTAACAAATGCACTAGCTCCATCATGTTCTCCTTTACCATGTCCAACTTCAAAAAAACTTCACATATGTTGGACATTAAGTTCCTTGTGAACCCTACTTAACCAATAGAACATTCAAGCATTTTTGAACTATCTATACAATTATCTGACCATATGAGCTATTCTATCATTTGGATTCCTCTTTCACTTAAATTTCTATAAAATATATTGAAACAATATTGAACAAACTCTAATGAGTGTAACCAATTTTCACTCAAATACAAATGATACTCCCTCAAAAAATTTCTATCATCCTCTATGTTATCATCTACATGTCTATAAACAATATGGAAAAGCATAACTGCTTGCATTGAACTATAATATTGTGATTGAATTTCCTCTTGTTGAGCTAGAGTATAGTTTTCCTCAAAATCAACCACATGTGTGAAATTGGCCATCACGCCATCGATCATTGTGAGATTGCATGACATATTTTGGTACAATCTTATTCTTAAATTCACTTATAAATGCATGTACACTAAATTTTTCAGTAACTAAATCACAACACTTTCCTACTTTTCCATCTTTTAAATAATAGTCAACAATCTTAAATCTTTTAACATCTACTAATTATTGTCCAAAATTATTATCAACACTTTCATGCATACAAAATCTTAGGAATGAAAGGTTTCCACAACTAGCACCATTGTCCAGAAATACAAGAACTTAAATAAAACAATTTACCATTAGATCTTTCACAAAAAAAACTTAAATAAAATCACTTATTGTTTTGAGTGGCATATTAATACCACATTCCTACATAATCATGTTAGTATGCAAAGAACAAAGTATTTATCGAAAAACATCATAAAAATAACTAAATTGAACATGCATTTTACAACAACAAGATATTTGTTGCTTACTAATTTTTACATATCATGGTTTACATTTTTCAAAAGACCTTTGACTTATTTTAGTATTATGAGGTAACACTAAATCACCACAAAATTTTCTATAAAATTTAGTTTGTGTTGTATCTAATAGGTGTTTTGGATGAGGATTGCAAACTTTGGACCCCACTCTTAGTTTTAGAACATCTCTAGCATTAGATGTTGATATGATGGATTGCACAACCCCTGAAGCTTCAATAAAGGACTTTAGCCATGAAAGATAATCAACCACAAAAGAAGTGTTGCAACAATGGAATGCTGATTGAAGATTCTATTAATATGATATTGATATATGATATATTACAAATGAACAAGATGCCGATTATATAGGCAAGAATGAAAACCTAATATGCATGAGATGTTGCCATGTGTCATGATCTAACAACATGTGAACCCTAATGGTGATGATCATTAAATGAGGAGATAAATTCTAGAAGGAATCTTATCCCACAAACTAATAAAGGGAATATCATCCCATTTATTAAATGATTGCAACCTAGGACTAAATGATTAAATGCAAGACCTAAGTTAACTTATGCTAGTGTAATAATTAATTAACTAATTACACCAACACCCCCCCATAAGTGCAACTTAGGGAGTAAAATGCAATGATTATGCAAGATGATGATGATGGGTCCTGGCTACGAGGCCATGTTAGGTACCCATGTACATGAAGATGTAGAAAATCTCCCACAAACGGAGAAAAGGGGAAAACCCAGTGGGAACAAAACCCCTCCCCAAAAAGGGGATGGAAAAAATAGATGGAAGAGTGATGTTTGGAGGACTCAACATTATCCCCCCAAGGACTACAACCATCACATATATATAAAAAGATCAAAAATATGTGGACTAGATAGCCCCCCCATAAAGGAGAGTAGTCCCCTCTAAAATATCCATAAAGCCAATGTGAAACTGAGTAGCCAGGTCAGATAGACCTGAAGTGAACCCATCCATGTGCCACAAGTCTGAAGAAAAAAATGTATCCATCCCTACTGAAGCAAATCTCAACTGAGAGGTGTCTAAGGAAGAATATGGTTCCATGCAAAGAGTCAAGCCAAGCCAACCTCCACAACCTTGGTGGAGTGCAGGAGATGATGTGCTTCCTACCCTTGAATCTGGAGAGTCAGGAATAGGAGGATCTTGATCCCAAAATTTTGTGAACTTGTAAACCTTGGAATGATGATCAGATTGACCATAGGCAAGAAGTACATCAAAATAATCTCTAATGATAGCAAGGTCTGAAGTAAACTCAATTTTCAAACCCTCCTGAGCAAGTTGATAAATAGACAACAAATTGTGAGCAATCTGAGGAATATAGACAACATTTGCTAACCTCCTACCATCAAGATCAACATCACAAAGACTAGCAACATATACAATATCAACATTGGCTGTTAACATTCGATCAAAGTTGGTAGGCCTTAGAGTATCCCACAAGATATGGTCTTGAGATGAAGTAACATGACGGGAAGCACCAGAATCAAGTACCCACCCATCTCGATTATCAACCAAGGTAGTGATCAAAGCATGTCCCTGTCCAAGACTGTCAGAAGTAGCAATGCTAGCAAAACCAGAAGATGACTCTTCATGAGAGGGAGAGTGAGGAGATTTAACTGTAGTCGGTGGGAGAGTGATATTGTGATCCTTAAGTATTTTCCGAAGCTCATGTATTTCCCTCTTGAAATAGTTATCCTTAATTTGACCAAGCCCATTGCAGAGGGTACATTTGGGCCTTTCTCTCTTTGGCTTGTCTTCCTTAGGATGAGAAGATTATTCAGAAGAAGCTCCTAACTTTGATTTGCCTTTATGCTTACCCTTTCATTTGGATGATCCTGCTACTAATGCATGTGACTTGGTGGATGTATCAGCTTGAGTGAGCTTGGATTGATCTCGGGTTAGCCTTTCACAAAAAGTCTCAAATGAAGGCATGACAAAACTATCACCAGGTCCATCCATGGTGGAATAGAATGAAGTAGAAAAATATGAAAAGGAACCTCTCAACTTGGATAAAATCATAAAAATGCATTCTTTGTCAGAATTATCTTTTCCGCAACCTATAAGCCGAGTTCATAAAGACTTAAACCTTACCAGGTAGTCCTCAATAGAAGGAAATTGATCAACAGGAAGGGAGAAAAGTTCTAACTCCAATTGTAAAGCTCGAACATCACTAACTAAATCGAAAAGATCCTTGAGCTTTTCCCAAACCTCCTTGGGAGTATGGCACCCCTCAATATGGAAGAACAAAGAGGTAGATACATGAATGGCAATGAGCCCCATTGCCTCTTCGCACTTAGTCTAATGTTGGAATTTCTCATATTCCCTAGTAAGATGAGGTTGATTCTCATTCAAAGTGGACCAAAGTCCCTTTGACCAAAGGAGATGTTGCATACTGACTTTCCATGTATGATAATTATGAGGAGTAAGGATCTCAAATCCTGTTTCAGCCATTGGAGAAGAACAATAAACCAAGAAAAATATTTTGACAAAAAAACTTGAATGCAGATATTTGATGAACTAGCAACTGAAGTGACGCTTCTGAAACAAACTGAAAAGCGAGAAAGAACCTCTAAACCCAAAAAATAGGGTTTCCACTTCAACTAAGAATAAAAAATTACAGGAGTAGTATCTAGAAAAATAGAGCATACCATTGGAAAGTTGACAAAAATACCTTTGCAATGATATATCATTTGCGAATTTTTGATACTGTATGCAGAAGATATGGCCTCCGGAAGATTCTACCTGATTGGATGAGGTACTGGCTAACTGGGCACAAAAATGAAGCACCCTAGGGAAAAAAAATTTCAGTCCTTGGTCGGTGATAGGACTGTGGGCTGCACAAGCAGTGAAAAAAAAATTTCCGCTACTTGAGTAGTGTCGGAGTGGCGGGCCGGAGGCAGAGATTGTGGCATGGCCAGAGGAGAAACCACCGCTCAGTGAATGGAGTTAGCCTCGGTCACCGATAGAACCAGGGGTGGTTGGCAGAGGCTTTGACGGCAAACAGATTCGGTGGGAGGTTTGCGGTTGCCAGGAGATCTGCGGTCAACGGATAGGAGCTGGGAGGTGTCAACGATGTCCGGAGAACGGTCGCCGGGGAGAGAATGGCCAGAGATGTTGGTGTCCACAGAGTTCAACGAGGGTGATGCCAGGTGATGCAAGCTGTGTGGTCAGCAGAAAATTTTGAATATTGCAAATATTTGCAATTCAAAATTTATTAAAAAGATGATAGAATATAAATACCGACAAGCGGAATAATCCCAAACTATATCCGCACAAAAAAAATATTAACGCCGACCTAAATTTAATTGCTAGTCATCCTGTAGGGTGAAATTTATGCAGGAACTATAGAAAAATTAACCCAAAAATAGCCAGAATTTTTTTTGATTTTTCTAAAAAAAATTTGCCTTGATGGAAGACTTACATGGATGATTTTTTTCTGCAAAACTATACGGATAGTACAAAAAATGCAAACCCTAGATTATACCTCAAGGCTCCTAGTTGAATCTACTTCGATTTTGACAAATGAATAGGCGATTTGTGGGTTTTGAGGCCTTCTGGATGCAATGGAGAGGTCAGAGAGGGCCTGATCAGCACTAGAAAATAGCTTGGCTCCCGGGTAGAACCAACTAGCCTGCAACATAAAACCCTAAGCCTACTTGAATCTTCCACTCCAAACTTCCTAGATCTAGGGTTGATGTTTCAATGGACTAGCTCTGATACCATGTTGAGATGATGGATTGCACAGCCCCTGAAGCTTCAATAAAGGACTTTAGCCATGAAAGATAATCAACCACAAAAGAAGTGTTGCAACAATGGAATGCTGATTGAAGATTCTATTGATATGATATTGATATATGATATATTACAAATGAACAAGATGCCTGATTATATAGGCAAGAATGAAAACCTAATATGCATGAGATGTTGCCATGTGTCATGATCTAACAACATGTGACAACATGTGAACCCTAATGGTGATGATCATTAAATGAGATAAGTTTTAGAAGGAATCTTATCCCACAAACTAATAAAGGGAATATTATCCCATTTATTAAATGATTGCAACCTAGGACTAAATGATTAAATGCAAGACCTAAGTTAACTTATGCTAGTGTAATAATTAATTAACTAATTACACCAACATTAGATAATAACCTAGTGTTATCGTGCCAATATTTTTCAATCAAATATTTGATATGAACATTCAATTTCATGTTAGATCTTGGGAGTTGACCACTAAAACTCCAACACTAGTTAATTGGATCATTTTCTATACTTTCTCTTCTTTTTGTCTACTTAACAATGTTTTAGGATGTATTTGTAGAACTTCACTAATATTGGTTACCATTATTTTTTTCAAAGTTGTTTTATTAACTATAGCAGTTGTTATAGCTCTTCTTACTACATTTTTATCTCTAGATCAACTATTTTTTCTAATAGATTGAATGGAACTAGTAGACATAACATGTTTTAATGATTGATTTTTTCTTCTTTGTTTAACAAAAAAACCTAACTTTTTCATTAATTTTCTCATTGTATGCATTCTCATCAATTGCATCATTAGATGACATTAAAATGGAAGCTTCTTAAGGTAAAATATTTTTTTGTACAATTTATTGGCATGTGTTCTTATTTCTCTCCAAGAAATCTTACCAAGAAGACTATCCAAAAAATCACTTTCAATTTTAAAAAATATATATATATTTATTTTCCATATTGCATTCTGGATTTTCATTTTCATTTTCATTCTCGTCAACAAAATGGCTTTCATTTTCATTTTCATCAACAAAACGGTTTTTGTTTTCATTTTCAACAAAAGGATCACTCTCATTTTCATTTTCAATAAAATATTTTTCATTTTCATTTTCAACAACATTTAAATCATTTTCATTTTCATTTTCTAATTTATTTTCAAAAAATTGTAGAAATTTTTCTTCTTTCTAAATATTATCATTGTCAACATTCTTAAGTACATCTTGTAAAACTTCTACAAACAAATTTTCTACTTCACTAAAATGTGGATTTGAAGACCTACTTAGATTTGTGCCTTATGAAACATTCTCCATAGCATGGAAAGATGGATTTGAAGACATACTAGGACTTGTCTGTATAATCATATTATTTTCCAAATTGACTTCTTGCAAATTAGCATCATCTACAACCATGGTCTCCTTAATGTTTTTATCTTAAATAGTTGTGGATTGGATGCTTCAACGTTATTCATTGATAAAATCCTCATTCTTCTATCTCTTTTCCTTTTTGCTTGTTTCTCTTTCCTTGCTTCTATTTCTTTAAGAGTGAATTCCTTCCTATCTTTCTGTTGATGCTAGAAATTGGAAAGGTAACAGCCCTTTGTGGGAAACTCAATTTATGGGGGACCTAATGCACTAAACTAAGTGGTCTTCGGATTTTTAAAGAAGCCAACTTCTTCTGTGAATGGGGTTTTGGAATGAGAAACAAAAACGGATATAAAATAAAGAATTTAACTAAGGTGATATGCCAAAATTTATATGAAAGGCACGATAAACCTATCTTTTGGATAAAGTCTAAGGGCACGCTTAGCAATTTACCCTATCCTAGAATAATAGAAATTAAAATTAGCAGTATGAACAACTCATTGAATGGCATAAAATAATAATCACACCCTTTTACTGAAAAGAAGAGTCAAAAGACATTATCTAAACCAACAAACTTGCATTCAAATTATAGAAGTACTACAAATAAACCATTCAAACAATAATGGAACAACATAGAGTTTATCAATAGCATAAGAAATAGAGAGGCCAAATAGTGGCATAGTCTATGAGTTCCTACAATAATATAAACAATACAAAGACCTTGTCTCTCCAAAAATCCTATGATTTTAAAACTGGTGAAAATAGCATATGATCTCCAAACTTGTAACCTAAAATATTGGAACCCTTGGGATGAACTGTAGAAATGGGAACCCCTCTCCTAAAGCAAAGAGAAGTATTTATAGCAAGCCCTCCACCACTTGGAAAGCAACAACTGAAAAGATTTAGGATTAGAGCAATGATGTCAAGGAAATGATTTCCCTTAGTCATTATAACAGAAAAGATTCAAGACACAACATTTGGTCTCCCTCCATTCAGGTGCATCCCCTGTGAATGATGGAAGTGGTCCAACAAAGTCCTATGTAGACAAGGGTCACCCCTTTAGGATAGGTAGTTAGAAAACATGGTAGCATCCCATAGCTCATAATGAGCTTCATCCTCTGTGTTGAAGAAGTGTGCACCAAAGAGACACGTGGTAGCATTTTGCTGCTCGCGGTCGATATTTCCTTCCTTCGCTGAAAGCTTGTGTAAAGAGGACAGATAGAAAAATGTTTACTGCGAACACTACTTGTGGGGCCTGCCAAATCATTATGTGAATGGGAGCTACATGGCAAGTGAACAGGGGTTGATAGAAGAGTAAGGAGGAAATCCCTTCAAACAGTGATGAGCAGACATGTGGTAGAAGCTATGGTGGCAACCAAAAAGGGGCTAATGAATTCATGGAAGGCATGGGCTAGTACTTAGCCAAAAATCAAAACTCGAAGGGAGCATGGTGAATCTCAAATTCACATCTTCTAGTGACTATCAAGGGAATTTCACTTTGAGGAATGTGGAACCCAAAATTTTCTCTGGTTTGCAGACTCGAATGCCATTCATTGGCGATGAAGTTAGAGCTTGGAAAGGGATTCTTGTAGAGGTGGCCAGTCATCTTCGGATGGTCACACAATATTGCACAAATTCTCCTGCACTCAACCTAGGTCGAGTGGTTCCTTATAAGGTAGTGTCTCAGGTAAACTGGCCCCTGCCTCGCAATCAACCCATCCTCAAGAAATGAAGATAGTAGACCCATCTCGCTCAATTGGGAGAAATTCTCTCGCATGTCATCCATTGTCTATTTCAAAGTAGCTATGGCTGCTTTAGTTTGCTAGAAGGCTAAGTGGAAATGGATAAATTTGTTAATCGTCTAGGTAGCAACATCTTGATCTTCAATCCCTGCCTTAGCTAGGTCTTCATCAGAGACCGAATATAGCTTGGTGAGCAAACTCTTTACTTCCAGAACCTTTTCTAAGATGAACAGTGGAAATTTATCAATTGTACTGTGAACCTCCTAGCTCAATTTTTCTACCTTTGAGATGAATTGGAGCATCGACTACAGTGTCAGCAAAAGGTTTTAACCTTTCTCCAATAAGAAATATATATCTATGAAGCTAATGGAAAGAGGTCTGGCTATGTGAAGGAGGCTTGGAGAGAGCTCTTTAAAGAGGCGATCTCCACATCCCTTGAGTTAATGACCTCTGTTAATTTCTCATTTTTTCTTTTTGTGGATGCTAGTTGCTCCTTAGAGCTACTCATTTCTTTATGCTAGTTCTCCTCGGCTTAGGAGTGGTTCTCCAATTATGTGTTAAGAGAAGACTTTATCTCCTAAAGCTTCATTTCTAATTGGGCCTTTTGTCCCTCAAATTCCTTATGGTTCTTTTCTGATTCCCGCTCATATAGAGCACCTTGAGATGCCAAATCTTTCACCTTTTGTTGTAGATTCTACTCCATCAAGGTTAATTGGCTCTGATATTTCTAGTTCCTTGCCCATAGCTCATTGAGCAATGTAAGGTCAACGGACTGAGACTTATTGATTTTCTCTTTGAGCTTGCTCCACCCTAACTCTTCAATTTGCACTTTCTCAGACAAGCACACAACTTCAACTTCTAGTGATTTCTCCTTCGTTTCTAGAAAATTGACCCTTTCTTTTATGAGCTTTAGTTGCTCCTCTTTTTTCTTCAATTGATGGCCAAATTTTAGAAATTCAATCATCACCACCCACTGCATTTCCTCCACGAGTTCCACTTTATCTTGTAGTTGGGTTGTGGTTAGATCAAGCCCCATGGCATACATGTTGTAATCACTTGAAAAAATCTCACCTTGTGGTTTGTTAACATTTGGGTACATGGTGGCAAAGTTCAACATTTTTTGTTCTTCATTGTAAACTATATACACTTTAGGCTCCACATCCTTTTTATCATCCTTTTCTTTTCACTTTTGGATCTTGAGGGCTCGCATATGTTTTGTGGTTTCTCCCTGTGATATGATTTCGACTGGCGACTGAACTAGCCCACCAACGATAAGTGTACCAAGAGGTGGGGCAAAAGGAAATACCCCATGTAGTGGGCCCTTGCACTTTCTTTGGTGGGAGATTGATAGTCTTCAAGGAGAAGAAGGGAAACTACCATAGTTCAGTTTGCGAACTTATGGAATGACTCATCAGCTACAGAAATGGGGTGGTCATAATCGAGTCCATTTACTGGGAATTATGGGTTGGAATCAAGGTAACAGAGGCAATAGGGGTTCCAATGGTGGCTGAGCTTTTGGAAAGAGAGGTGAGGAGAAATTGAGTAGTTGTAGCCAGTGTTAAGGTTCACGGAGGTGTTAAGATAGATGGCCTAGTTTGGGAAAATTGGGAGAAACCTCCCACAAAAATCATGGTAGGGGTAGATAAAGCAGGGCCGATGCTTGTAGTAATGAGCGTTGTAGGAATGGAAGAGGACACCAAAGATTGAGAAGGAAGAAAAGTGGAAGAAAAAATTACCTGTTGACTGGAAGTTGGTGGTGCTTTGCTTGTAGTTCGCTGCTTACTTACTTTAGGTTCCTGACTTATTGCGAGCACTTGGCTTGCAACAGCTCCTCGTGATTCTTCTTTTGGAATAGCTTCAGTGCATTTCTGCTTAGCAGGCGAGGAGTCTTAGATCTCCATAGTCTCTATAGTTTTTGATAGTTGTGGTTAAAGTACCCTCATCACCATAGAGGCCCAAGTGAGTGTCTACGAGGATCACAACATATTCAATCACACATTTGAAGCAAAATAGGTATATTACCCTATAGACTTCCTCTTTTACTGGGTGGAGGATGCTGATGTCTTGGCTTCCTCCTCCGCTTGCTCTTCTCCTTCATTGAGGTCATCGCCTTCACCATTACTTGAGTCAGAAGCAGGGTTTCCCTCATCCCATAGCCATTCAAATTCTTTATCCTCCTCTATGCCTTCATAGGATATATTAGACAATTTTTTTTCTTGGCGATATATCCAAAAGGTTCTAATATTTTCATTATTCCATTCTTCTTCATTCCTCAGCTAATTGTACAAAGTATTCCGCATTTTATAGTTCTCATCATAATTTTCCACTAGGAAATAGAACCTATGTTATGGTAGCCCACTATCTTCCGTGGGGATATGAACCAAGTCAACCAACAATTCATCTTTATCTTCTAGCAGGCTCTGCCTCTGCTCCCAGTAAGGCTAAGGGTTGTGAGTTACCTTGAGGTGATCATACGATAAATCATTGAAAGGGTTGTAATCCCACTTGTCACAGATCATTGCCAACCCTAAATGGGCTAGTTTATCTTGCAATAGTAGGTGTGTTTGCTTCTTTTTCAAGGCCACTATTTTGAAAGTTAGTTGACATGTAAAGAATCCCTTCCTCTTGATGTTTTTTCTACTACATAAGGTAATATCAATAATGCATGCCTGTTGGAACAATTCCAGAGCCAACACTCGATTAGTCACACATGTGAGAATGAAGAAGGGTTCTTTAGTGAAGCTTCACATTCTAATGAATGTAAAATATTCTCTAAAGAACCAATCACATCTTGGAGTGAAATTCTACATAAAATTTTTCTGAGTCAAGGTGAGCCAATTAGAACACTCCTCCCCTAGTGAATCTTGCAAAATTATATTCAATAAATCATTCAAAAATGTGTAGTAATCAAAACTCGAAGAGAGGAGAGGGGTCCAAATAGAAACTAGCTTTTTCCTACCCTTATCATAAAAAATAGATAACTTTAACCACTCATCAAAGAAATCAGGGTTTCGATATAAAAATATATAAGCAAGATAGGAGACAAATATGAACTTTCATTCAACAACATATTTGTTAATTTTTTTTATGATCTTCTCTTAGAGGAATTCTCCAAAATCATACCAGAAGTACGAATTCTGGTAGTGGAATTGGAAATTTGGGCCCAATTGAAAAGTATACACCTCCTTGTCAGTTTCCAAATTGAAAACAAATGCCATCATTGAAAAGGCATCATGCATGTCTTCCTTGAAAGCACCATGCTATGTAGGTTTTTTTGGTGGCTTATCATGTTCTAATTTAGTTCTTCTGGTTTCTTCATTGAAGAACTCTCAAGCCTTATCCCTACCACTCCATATTTGATCTCCCTTCTTAGGAGTGAATGATTCCACTTCCATCCCTATTTGCATAGGGTCTAGAATGCACATGTTCCAGATCGCAACCAGCCTGATGTTAACTAAAAGAGTCTAGCCCTCAATAGTGTAGATACTTGGATTAAAATGCCTAATGGCTTCATCTACCAACTCTGGGTAGTAGTGCACAGATGGAACCATGGGCATCTGCAGGATCATCATGGAAACAACAAGCCCTTAAGTGTCCATGAAAATTCAGAAAATTCAGAGTTATACAACTTGGCGTAAAAAATTGAATAAGTTATCTATATTATTTCAAAAATATGTAAGAATAGAATCTATGGAAACTTGAATGTAGTTTCTAAACTACTAGGTTTATTTTATTTTTTTTAAAATCTATTTGATGAAAAATTGAAATTTCAATGCAGTAGTACTTAAATGTGAGGGAAAAAATAAGGAGTAGGTGTCTGTCTGACCACCCTAACCATAATAAAATCATATTTTTTTTTATAAGATTTTAGATATAGGTAGAGCACTCATGTTCGGATGTGATGCATATTTTTTTGTATTTTTTTCCAAGTAAATAATTAATTATGAATTTTTAATTACAACTTTTAAAAAATATAAAAAAACTCGTATGTCTGACCAGTTTAACTTGGTCAAAACTTCATGAAATTCATTTTTTTTAATCCTATAGTATGCAAAGCATAGAATGTGACACATGTTTTGGATTCAAAAAATGTGATACTGTTTGAAAGTTATAATTTTTTTTCAATCAAGCTATCAATTAGGACTTTAGTCGTAATTCTAATAGAAAATGAATACTAACTATTTAGTAGATTCAAACTAAAGTATAATTTATATTGGTGGAAATCTGAGAAGCTCCTTTACAAACCCTTTTCGTTTCATCAATTTTGGGTAAAAAAAAGGTCATCAGCCATATGCACGAAGTCTAGAAAAGCAAGGTAAGTTGTTAAACATGTTTTTTGTGTTGACTTCTTAGGATTGGTAGGTTCGAACCAAAATCCAAAGAAAGCCCGAGCCTAATCCCTAGGCATTAATTTTTTGTCAAAAATATCAGATATCCAGTTTGGATTGGATATCCGATTTGAATCTGATATCAAATATGTTCCATATAGAGTTGTAAAAATGTTATACAATTTATAATATATGATTTAGAAAATGCAATAAAGTTTATAATTTAATATATAATATACAATTTATGATAATCTCTTACCAAATTATGTATTTAATATATAATATATTATATTATTATGTATAATATTTCAATATTTTTGTTAATGCATAAATATTTAAATATTATCTCTTTCCCTCTCTCGAGCTCTCTCCATCTCTCTCTCTCCCAAGTCTCTCACTCAATCACTTTTATTTCTCTCCTAACCACCGCTCCCTCTCTCAGGTCTCTCTTCCACTCTATCCAACCCTCTCCAACTCTCTCCCATCCTCTCTAACCCTAAGCCCTAAACCCTTAACCATGAAACCATCTACCCTCTACTCTCTCTTAGGTATCTGTCTCCTAACCCTTGCTCCCTCTCTCAGGTCTCTCTCCCACTCTATCCAGCCCTCTCCCACTCTCTCCCATCCCACTCTCCCCTCTCTACCCCTCTCCCTCTCTCTCCCTCTCCCACTCTCCCACCCCTTCCCCACCCTCTCCCACCTCCCCCTCTCTCCTGGCCCCCTCTCCCACTCTCCCACCCCTCTCTCCCACTCTCTCTACCCCTCCCCCACCTCCCACCCTCTCCCACTCCCCTCCCTACTCTCCACCCTACTCTCCTGCTCTCTCGCCTCCCTCCCCACTCTCCCACCACTCCTGCACTCCTCTCTCTCATACCTCTTTCAACTCTCTCTGCACCTCCCACTCTCCCTCCCTTTCTCCCACTCCCCCTCTCCAACTCTCTCCCACTCCCATCCCACCCCTCTCCCACCCTCTCCCACCTCTCTCTCCAACCTCTTTCACCTCCCATCTCCTCTCCCACCCTCCCCCGCTCCCACTCTCTCCAACCTCTCCAACTCTCTCAGACCCCATCCCACCCTCCCCACCCTCCCACCCTCTCCCTCCCCTCCCACTCTCCCAACCTCTCCCACCCTCCTGCACCTTCCACCCCTCTCCCTCCCTCCCACCTCTACCACCCTCCCACCTCCCCTCACACTCTCCCACCCTCTCTCTCCCACTCCTCAGACTCCCTCTCCCACCTCCCCGTCCCTCCTCTCTCTCTCTCTCCCTCTAATTCTCTCTCCATCTCTCCCACTCTATTCTCTCACCCTCTCCAACTCTCTCCCACTCTCTCCAACTCTCTTACACTCACCCATTCTCTCCCACTCTCTCCCTCCCTCTCTCCCACTCACTCCAACTCTCTCCCACTCTATCTCACCCTCTCCCACCCTCTCTGAATCTCTCTCCAACTCTCTTGCACTCTCCCACTCTCTCCCTCCTTCTTTCCCACTCTCTCCAACTCTCTCCCACTCTATCCCACCCTCTCCCACTCTCTTTGACTCCCTCCCTCCCTCTCTCCCAATCTCTACCACCCTCTCCCACTCTCTTTGACTCTCTCCTTCCCTCTCTCTCCCTCTCTCCCACTCTCTCCAACTCTCTCCCACTCTATCCCACCCTCTCCCACTCTCCTCCTCCCTCCCTCTCTCCCACTTCCCCTCTCCCACTCTCTCCCTGACTCCCTCCATCCCTCTCTCTCTCCCCACTTTCTACCTCACCCCTCTCTCCCACTCTCTCTCACTCCTCTCTCCCTCCCTTCTCTCTCCCTCTCCCACTCTCTCCAACTCTCTCCCACCTATCTCACCCTCTACCACCCTCCCACTCTCTCTCCCTCCTCTCTCCAACTCTCTCCTTGGAACTATCTCCCACCTCCCCACTCTCTCTCCTCTCTCCCACCCCTCTCCCACTCCCTATCCCACTCTCTCCCACTCTCTCTCTCCCACCTCTCCTCCCTCTCTCCCACCTCTATCCTCAATCTCTCCCACTCTCTCCCACTCTCTCCCCTCTCTCTCCAACTCTCTTGCACCTCCCATTCTCCCACTCCTCTCCCACTCTCTCCCTTCCCTCTCTCCAATCTCTATCCCTCCCTCCTCCCACTCTCTCTCCCTACCTTCTCTCCCACTCTCCTCCCACTCTCTCCAACTCTCTTGCACTCTTCCACTCTCTCCCTCCCTCTCTCCCACTCTCTACCACCCTCTCCCACTCTCTCCCATCCCTCTCCCTCCGTCTCTCCCACTCTATCTCACTCTCCCACCCTCACCAAACTTATCCCACCCTCTCCCACTCTCTCAGGTCATTCTCTCACACACTCACTCCATCTATCTCTCTCCCATATACTCTTATCCCTAAAACCCTCAACCCTTATAACCCTCTACCATAAACCTTCAACCCTTAAACCCTCTACCACATACCCTAAACCCTAAACCTTTAACCCTTAAACCCTCTACCATATACCATTAACCCTTAGGCCTATGTGTACACAAATCAGATATTTGATTCAAATCGGATATCCAATTTGTAGAACTAAAATCATACCGTTACAAAACATTCTATTTTTTTTTTTCAAATGAATTGGATATCAGATTATAATTTATATCAGATTTGTGGGCCATAGAAAAGCCCCGTACAAGTCATTTTGTGCATTCCAATAGACCCTACATTTTGTTTGCAGGTGACACACACGCAGTTTCAGACGGGAAGAGACAAATGTCAACTTTTGGAGCATATTCTACTCAAATTTGTGATAAGAAATGATTTTTTAGCATCTTTTATGAGGTATAATGGGGAGCAGCAATCATCGGAAGCAAAAATGTAAGAGAAAGCTTACAAAAGAACAAATTGACGCATATAGATAAAGAGATAAGAAGGTCATAGGAAGAGAAGACAAGTTATGTTAAATATTGGTGAACCTAACCCCTATGGTCTTTCAAGTGAAGAGGAAATTGAAGATGTTCAAGGTGAAAATGTTGGAATTGAATATGTTGAACATGATATTCAAATTAGGAATGAAATTATTGAAATTGATAATGAAGATGTTCAAGGTGAAAATGTTGGATTTGAAGATGTTGCACATGATATTGAAATTGGGAATGAAAATATTGAAATTGATAATGAAAATGTTCAAGGTGAAAAGGTTGGATTTGAAGATGTTGAACATGATATTGAAATTGGGAATGAAATTATTCAAATTGATATTGAAAATGTTCAAGGTGAAAATGTTGGAAATGAAGCTTTTGAACATAATATTCAAGCAAGTGTAAATTATGTTTCACCAGATTACATGAGAAATGAAGAACCTTGTGTGGAAGAAAGACATATTCCAAAGTCAAGACCTTCAAGAACCCCTAAATGGTTACTTGAATTTGATGAGAACATTATAAACAATTTTGAAGGCAAGAGGTCAACACGAACTGTTCAGTTGTGGGCTAGAAGACTTTTAAACTAATATTTTAGTGATAAGACATTGACTGAGCAATGCCAACTTTTTGTACAATTGTTAAAGATGAAAAAGATGAGACTTTTTCTAGCCAAATTGAAGATTCGTGCGAACAAGAAGACTGAAAAAAATTCTATTATTGTCAAAAATATTTTTAATGTTCTCAAGTCTATAGGAAAAAATAACAAGGAAAAGGATAAGAGAGCTTCTCAAAGAGTCATTACAACTGCCCTAGTAAGACATCAATTGAAAAAGGTTTGTGATATTCCTGGCATGATTGATCATGGCCTGCTACAACAATAGCCAACTATGATCCTTTCAGAGAGGTATGCAACATATTACAACAATATAGATTGGTTATTTTAAGTGTCTTTTATAGTTTGCATTACCATCTCACCATATTTTGTGTCATTTAGAATAATATAGATTAGTTATTCTAAGCATCTTTTATAGTTTGCATCACCAATTCATCATCATTCAAGTTTTTTAGATTAATATAGACTTGTTAGTCTAAGCATCTTTTCTATTGTGACAGTATAGATTTCTAATTTTCCCACTTTTGTGATATTCTTGGCATGATTGATCATGGACCTACTGCAACAATAGCCAACTTTGATCCTTTCAGAGAGGTATGCGACATATTACAATGATATAAATTGGTTATTCTAAGCATCTTATATAGTTTGCATTACCATCTCATCATATTATGTGTCATTTAGAATAATATAGATTGGTTATTCTAAGCTAGATGGTTTGTACAGGTGCTTGTTAGTCTAGAATGTGAACATACTACTATTGTCAAAGATTGTGCCCTGAATGCCTCCAATAGGAAAATTTTGTAAAATTTGAATTCTCAAATTGGAAACAATGTAAAATGGTCATAATTGTGTATGGGCATAATCTATACCCAGTGATGTTTTTTGAAATATGGGTCAAATGTCTGGCATTGTATAAAGGGTATGTTTAAAATGTAAAGGGGTTTGCATTTTGGAAACTCATAGGTTTTGTAAAGGGTCTATTTTTGTACTTAATCGAGCTACAACCGAAGGTTTTCTTCCTGGTTCTTTCCTGTCGGTATGCTCATTTGAACCAGGTTTTGTAATATCTCCCATTTATATATAATAAATTATAGTGGCTTACAACTTTTGCTCCTCAAATCCAACTTGGGTGCAACTTCATTTTTAGCAACTTTCATGAGGTTTTTAAGGAAATCAATGTTTCCAACCTTTCCACACCCTATAAATTCATCAAACACATTTATTAGGACTTGCACAAGCTTGATCCAACTTTAAATCTTGTTTCCCCCACGTTTCATTGACATTAGCAAGTTGTAACCACCATTTTTGGTGTAGGAGCACCTACACCACAATATCATTGTGGATCATTTCAATGATTAAAGTGTTAATATTTTGATTTTTTGTCTTTAATGAGATCTAATAGTCCTAATGGTCATGTATTAGGAGGATTTTTTAGGTTTTAGGGTCAAAAAACCATGGAGATCCCAACTTGTCCTAGTTGTTTCTTTCTAGCCTTTAAAGGAAAAGTTAGTAAATTTGTTTAGGGACAAGCAAGAATAGTGTTTTAAACATGTAATGATGCTATTTCAAGCCATTAAGTGAGGTATTAGTAAAGTTAGAAGTGGAAAAGTGCAACATTTCATTATGAGACATGTGAAAAATGTTTGTATCTTGGCCTTCAATGGTCATTAAGGTTTCAAAAGTTAGTTAATATTGGTGGTTAAAGGAATTGGGAGTTGGATTCCAAGGAATATAAATGTACTTAAGGCCTTCAAGGGCTTGAGACAGGTTTGGTTGAAGGATTTTTTTTTTTTGAATCAATAAAGTTTCAATTGCTCAGTTCATATTTTACTGTTTTTCTTGTGTTTTCTGCCTATGCACAAGCCATTCAAGAATTTTTGCATCAAAAATTTATGTAGAAACATTATTAAATGTCTTGAATTTATTCTGACTTCTTAATAGAGGGTTTCTTTATTCATTTTGTGCCTCAAAACACAAACTTTCTTTAGAGGGGTTCCTGAACAGGGGAATAAGAGTTGTGTAATTTTAATGGCTTGAATCTCATCCCACCTACTGTATGCCAATGTGAATCAGTGGGATGAGTTGGTAGGGCTTATTAAATTATATTTCAAGAGTGGAAAGCATGGAGAAATGGCTTTTGAAATAAAATAAAGAGTTAAAGGTCTAAAAATGGTGGTTTTTTTTCACTTGAAAATAGAGTTTTTACCCTACTAGGGTTTTAAAAAATCTCTGAGATACCAAAAGTTTCTTTATTTTATAAACATATTTTGGCCTAAATAAAGGTGTCAAAGGTAGTGGAAAAGTTTGAAAGGTTGTGGAAGTTCTACATCCAATAAACCCTCAAGAATTACACTAAAAACAAGGGTTTTTTGATTTGATGGTTACAGGTCTGTACAAATGGAATCCAATTGTAGAATATTTATTTTATTGGAAATTTATTTGCTTCCCCAAGGTTTTAGTGGTCTTTGTGGTGTTTGAAGGTATGTTGCTTTGCATTTTTGTGTTAATTGAGTAGCCTTTTCTAGGGTGAATGTATAGGAAGTCAACACTTATCCAAAGGATTCTATGTTGTTTCTCATATATGTTGTGTAACTTGGATATTGGTGTTTGAATCAGTCATGTGTTGGTCTGGTGTTTTGGAAAATTATGGAGTAATTGGACAAAAACTAGTTTCTCACTATTACAGGGGTTTAAGGGGGTTAAAGAGGGAAATGTGTATTTAGTTGCTTGTCAAGCTTTAAGGGAGTTTTGGAATATCCAAAGAGGTTAGAATAATCTTGTTAGATGCCTCAAATAGGCAGGTTGAAAAGAGTTTGTGATTGTGCCCTTGTGTCTACATCAATTATTCACCTAATTTCACTCGGTCCAATGTAGCTCAGAGTGATTCAGCTTATTTCGTTGCAAAATAGGACCATCCTTAGCATAAACATACCCATCCAAACGTGTTGGAACAATCTGTTTGGTCATACAAGTTGCTGAGTGAAAGTTGCACCACTTTGCAACTTTACATTACTTGCATCTCACAACTTTTCCGTTAGCTCAAAACTTGCCACCATGGGAAAATTCCTCTAAGATAGAAAAATCTGAGAGAGTTTATTATAGATGGTCCAAACACGATCCAATAGCCTCAAATAAAGAGTTTGTAAATGTCACCGTTTCCAAGAAATAGCCCTTCAAAGATTGATGCCTTTTAGCACTTTAGACACTTAAGGGAAATCATCAATCCAATGTAGCTTAGAGTGATTCAGCATATTTGGGTGCAAAAGAGGACCATCCCTAGTGTAAATGTACCCATCCAGACAGGTTGGAATAGTCCATTTGGTTGTACGAGTTGCGAAATGAAAGTTGCACCACTTTGCAACTTTACACTGCTTGCATCTGACAACTTTTTCCCTCAGTTGAAAACTTGCCACCAAGGGAAAATGCCCTCGAGATAGCAAAAACCAAGAGAGGTTATTATTGTTGGTCCCAACACGATCTCTAAGAAATAGCCCTTCAAATATTCTTACCTTTTAGCACTTTGGACTCTTAAGGGAAATCATCGGTCCAATGTAGCTCGGAGTGATTCAGCATATTTGGGTGCAAAAGATGACCATCCCTAGCATAAACGTACCCATCCGGACGTGTTGGAATAGTTTTTTTGGTCGTACGAGTTGCGGAATGAAAGTTGTACCACTTTGCAACTTTACACTGCTTGCATTTGGCGACTTTTCCCTCCACTAAAAAGTCATTGCCACGAGAAAACACCTCTAAGATAGCAAAAACTGAGAGATTTTTGTAGATGGTCCCAACATGATCCCATATCCTTAGACGAAGAGTTTGTAAGCCTCATAGTCTCTGAGAAATAGCCCTTCAAAGATTGCTTCTTTTTAACACTTTGGAATCTTAAGGTAAATCGTCAGTCCAATGTAGCTCAGAGTGATTCTGTGTATTTGGGTGCAAAAGATGACCATCCCTAGCATAAACCTACCCATCCAGACATGTTGGAACAATTCATTTGGTCGTATGAGTTACATAATGAAAGTTGCACCACTTTGCAACTTTACACTGCTTGCATCTGACAACTTTTCCCTCCCCTAAAAAGTCATCACCATAGGAAAATGCCTCTAAGATAGCAAAAACTGAGAGATTTTTTTATATATGGTCCCAAGATGATTCCATATCCTTGGACGGAGAGTCTGTAAGACTCACGGTCTCTGAGAAATAGCCCTCCAAATATTGCTTCCTTTTAGCACTTTGGACTCTTAAGGGAAATCGTCAGTCCAATGTAGCTCAAAGTGTTTCAGTGTATTTGGGTGTAAAAGATGGCCATGCCTAACATAAACCTACCCATCTAGGCATGTTGGAATAGTCTGTTTGGTCGGATGAGTTGCAGAATGAAAGTTGCACCAATTTTCAACTTTACACTGCTTGCATCTGGCCTCGGACATAGACTTTTGAGATAGCAAAAACTGAGAGAGATTTTTGTAGATGGTCCCAACACGATCCCATAGCCTCAGACATAGAGTCTATAAGCATCATGGTATCTGATAAATATCCCTTCAAAGATTGCTACCTTTTAGCACTTTGGACTCTTAAGGGAAACTAGTGGGCAGTATAGTAAACTTCTTCACAAACTTGGTTTGAAGTAATTTCATTCTTTTTTGTGCATTTAAAAGGAAGTTTTAAGACTTCCACCCTAAAAGTGACCTCTAAATAACTTCAAACACCTTAACTACCTCATTCTTATTCATTTGTTTTGCAAACAAGAATTTTCATTCCAATAGTCCGAGCTTTCATTTTTGCTTGTTGGATTGAAAGCGGACCGTGAAACAACTTTCTTTTTTCAAAAATTGTTCAGTATCATTGAACTAAGATTTTATCACACATCTTCATACAAAATAATGTTTGAGACAGCAAGAAGACATCAAAATGGCTAGTGTACTAAAAAAATTCTTATGATTTTTGAAGAATGTTGATAACTCTACTCAGTTGTCTTCTTTTTTCAATATCATACAAATTGAACCCTGGCATCAGTAGACTTTGTATATCAAGCTACCACAATTCAAGTTTCAACGATGAATATTTATCATGCATGTTTTAAATCACATTCAAGTTTATGGTGGTTTTTTTTGTTTATATGATGTTATGTGATATTCTAATCCTAATTCATGCTTCTAGGCTACATATATATATTACATGCTTTCTCCATTGTTCAACCCCTACATAGCAAGTAAATGGCTGCATAGCATGTGGAATGAGGGGGCAGTAGGCCTGACACCCCTTTAAATTTGTTTGAGTACATTTAAAATGAATTATTAAGTCTTGCACCCTAAAAGTGACCTCTAAATAACTTCAAACACCTTAACTACCTCATTATTATTCATTTCATTTGCAAACAATAATTTTCATTCCAAGAGGCTGAGATTTCATTTTTGCTTGTTGGATTGAGAGCGGACTGTGACACAACTTTCTTTTTTCAAAAATTGTTCAACATCATTGAACTAAGAATTTATCACACATCTGCAGAGAAATAGAGGAGTACTACAAACTAAAACACATTACACTTCAGTTCTCATTGACTTGATGTACTCTCCAACATCTCTCTTCTCTCATGTGGAGAGTTAGAACTGCTTGGCCATGCCTTTGCATCATTAGGGAATTTTTGCTCTTTTTGACAATGTCAAAAGCATGGTTGCATACAAATTAGGAGAAAGACCTTTCCTTTTAGATTAGCAATGCATGGAAGATTCAAAAAGTATCCTTGATATTACAAAAAGGTATATTTTTATACACTTCAAACATGCAATCACCCTTTGGTTCTTTCAAAGAAAAATCTTCCTATGCCATTGTTACACTGCACAAGTAAACCAAATTTTGTATTGCGGACCTATATTAAGCTACCACTCTCAAGACCAATGTAACAATGATACAAAATAATGTTTGAGACTGAAAGAAGACATCAAAATGGATAGTGTACTAAAAAAAATCTTATGATTTCTGAAGAACGCTGATAACTCTACTCAGTTGGCTTTTCTTTTTTAATATCATACAAATTGAACCCTGACATCAATATACTCTATATATCAAGCTACCACAATTCAAGTTTCAACGATGAATATTTATCATGCATTTTTTAAATGACTTTCAAGTTTATGGTGAGCTTTTTGTTTATATGATGCTATATGTGATATTCTAATCCTAATTAATGCTTCTAGGTTGCATATATATATATATATATATATATATATATATATATATATATATATATATATATATATATATATATATATATATATATAATTTTTACATGTTTTCTCCATTGTTCGGCCCCTACACCACAAATGAATGGCTACATAGCATGTGGAATGAGGAGGCAGTAGGCTTGAGACCCCTTTAAAGTTTGTTTGAGTGCTTTCTTTTCATTTTTTGTGAGTTTTGTGCTAAGTTTCATCAAAGAAATGTGGTCTCATAGAATTCCATGACAAGCTAATGCAATTGATAGCTACTCCTAGTTATTAGTTATGTAATGTGAAGTAATTGCATAGCTGCTTAGGTTGACTTTGTAAAAACTATATTGTTATTGAAATTTTTTCATCTATCAACATCTAGTTGTTACTTATGTGATGTGAAGTAATCTTTGAGTTTGAAAGATGTGCAATGCAATGTAATCAGGGTATGTGCAGGATCATGATGGGCCAAAAAGTGGCGATATGATGGGTATGTGGTTGAAAACTTTTTTTTATCCAAAATTGATGAGATGAAAAGGGTTTTTAAAGGAGATTCTCAGCTTTCCACCAATATAAATTATTCTTTACTTTAAATTTAATAAATAATTATTATTCATTTTCTATTTGAATTATGACTAAAGTCTTGATTGATAGGCTAATTGAAAAACATATATAGCTTTCAAATGGTATCACATTTTTTGAATTTGAAACATGTGTCACATTCTATGCTTCACATAATATAGGATTAAAAACAAATAAATTAATTTCATGAAGTTTTGACCAAGTTAAGGTGGTCGACATACAATTTTTTATATTTTTTAAAATTTGTAATAAAAACATAATTAATTATTTACTTGGAAAAAATTACAAAAAAATATGCATTACATCAGGACATGAGTCCTCTACTTATATCTAAAATATTATAGAAAAAATATTATCATTTTATTGTGGTTAGGGTGGTTAGACAGACACCTACTTCTTATTTTTTCCCCTGAAATTTAAGTACTATTGCATTGAAATTTCAAATTTTCACCAAATAGATTTTTGC
Source organism: Sequoia sempervirens (assembly GCA_007258455.2). Lineage (NCBI taxonomy): Eukaryota > Viridiplantae > Streptophyta > Pinopsida > Cupressales > Cupressaceae > Sequoia > Sequoia sempervirens. Next base: position 14,567 of record VDFB02288786.1, on the reverse strand, counting down.
TAAATAAACCTAGTAGTTTAGAAACTACATTCAATTTGCTACATATTCTATTCTTACATATTTTTGAAATAATATAGATAACTTATTCAAATTTTTACATCAAGTTGCCTAACTCTGATTTTTCTAAATTTTTTGCCACTTAAGGGCCTAATTTTTCCATGATGATCCTACACATACCCATCAACAATATGAATATAAACTACATAATATAACCATTCTTTTTATGCTATTGTACATTGATATTTAATCATTGCTCACTTGATTAAATTTTCAAAGAGTTTAATCATGCACATGATGAAGAAATTAAATTTCGATTGTCAACTTCTATATATCAAATTATCCATTAATCTTGAGTGTATCTCCATATACAAAAATGGCATCAATGCCAACTCAAACAAAGTTTTACAAAATGTGGCATATGCCATCTCGATGTCTATTCAAAATTTACATGCCAAAATGTCTATCTCATCCTAAACTACTGTTGGATCTTCAAAATGGAGCCTCTTTGCAGCACTCATTGGATTTGAAGGTAGTTGTACAAGAAAAAATTAAACCACAATTGATATTAGTTATACTATATGATTTAAAATCCAATAATTAACATCAAAATCAATATACATTGAATTATAATTGAACTCTAAAATTGTAATCTTGATTACCTAAAATATCCATCTCTTAAAAGGGTCAGGAGTCCTAGAATATGCCCCTCTCAAAGAACCGACCAAACCAAATTTTGTAATGTCAATCTATATATGTGAACAAAAACATAAAATTGATCCAAGTTAGCATACAATTGTTAGTAATAGGAACATATAAATTCCAAACACAAAATAAAATAAACTCATACCTCTTTAGGTTGATCTTTTTCTTTATCTCCTTTAGGTGTTTCGACACCTCCTCCTTGAGGTGTTTCAACACCTACTCCTTCAAGTGTTCCAATACGTACTCCTTCAGGCATTGTGGCACTTGTTAACAATGATGTATAGCTCATAATTTCTTGTACATAAAAATGACAAGTACATATGAAACTACCAATCTATATTGATGTATGTATAATGGATCTTAAAAATATTAATTGAATTGAATTTGAGTTCAATTACCTTCCCCTTGTCTAACATTTCATTTCCATAATTTGGACAAGGATGCACCTTTCTTGCACTTGTGAACAACAGTGTATAGCTCATAACTACCTATACATAAAAATGACAAGTACATATGAAACTACCAATCTATGTTGATGTATGTATAATCAATATAAGATCTTAAGAATTTTAATTCAATGAAATTTGAGTTTAGTTACCTTCCCCTTATCTAACATTGCACTTTCATAATCTCGATAAGGTTGTACCTCACTCGCACTAGGTATTTCCTACAAGAGGAAAATATGATAAACATATAAGTTATTATATAATTTTATTTATAACAATTCAAATGAGAAGCAAGTATATAGTAAAAAAATCTAAACGAGTGAGTGCAAAAAGATATACTGTGTGTGTGTCAAGGCCAAATGAAATGGCCCTAAGGGTGCTATCAGTCACCTATGTGAGCTCCTCCTCAAACATCAACTATTAAATAGACCATGTTACAAATAAATATTAGTATATTATACTATCTCTTATTAATATTCATTTAAAAACAAATCCAAGTTATGAATTTACATCTTAAATCTTACCTTCCACTATTCCAATGTCCCCCTCTCTAGTAGGAGAGGAATCTGTAGGGTGCGCTACACTCCCCTAAGTCTGATCTATAATGTCCACATTATGGAGGTCATAATCAGAAGTGTCCAAGCGATGCTCGGCGGGTTGTCCAAGAGGACCCAAGCATATCTGGCGACACATGGAGCAAGTATGTGGCACAAAAATATGTGGACCTGACGAGGATGACGCAACAGCACTCGAACCATTGCCAACATCACCAGAATGTTGTTAAGCTACTTTAGAAGCATGCGAAACCAAAAGGCCACTCAAAGAGTGAATAGCCTGGATAGTTTTTGTGGCCACATCCTGCATAATATCTAGATATACTAGAGGTGGCAGAGGAAGGGGAGGAGGGGGAACATATGGGTACAAGACTACTCTACCTACCCCTGGTCTATCCTAGGGCATACCTCCACCAATGTCTTGGAAGGGTTTAATATCAAAGTAATTGACATGATGCCCTAACACAAACTCAACATATAATCTTTTAATAAAGTAAAATTGCATATCACAATTGTTGTTCAGTGGTTTATCAAAAACCATACACCAACGATCCCAAAATTTATCTACAATGTCCCTATGCGTGCACCATTTTATAGAAAGTTTTGGTTTATTAACATTAATTGGAAAAAAAGTGTGGGGATTAACAAATAAAGAGGCTATTTAGGCTTTGGTTATTCTGAGATCTTTCACATCATCATAAGACAATCCACATGCATAATATTCCATCATGTCTTCTTGCCATGAATGAAAGGCCTTATGTTGGGTGGAGAGGGTTTCTATATTTTTAGTTATATCCTTCAATGTGTTTGACATCTCGAATAATTGAGGGATTATCTTATAAAACTCAGAAATGCCCTTTAATTGCTATAATTTTCCACCAATTAATTCTTCAATTGATGGCTATGGAGGTGGTGGAGCGTTTGGTATTTGTGCATTTTCATTCTCAGCTGGTGGATCATTTGGAATTTGTGCATTTTCATTTTCAGCAGCCATAATAACTGATTAAAGTTAAAAACTAATTAATCTAATTGAAATTAGATAGTATAAATGAAAATATTGTAAAAATACCCTAGTTTTTGAAAAACACAAAAAAAAACACTACTTTTAAACAAAAATCTATAAAATTTTCTAATTTTTAATACAAATACATAAACAACACTATTTTTAAATCAAAATCCATAAAAAAAATCATTTTCAATTAGAATCCATAAAAAAAAATCATTTTTAATCAAAATCCATTCTAAACTCAAATTTTTCATAAAAATTCAATCAAAAACCCTATTTTGAAAAAAAATCCATAAAAAACTAACTGAAATTATACAAATCTAATTCAAAATTTTATCAAATCAAAGAAAAATCTAAAATCTAACCTTTTCAAAATGGATATCGGATAAATCAGATATCTGATATGCAGAGAACCTCCTCACTATGCATCGCTGCCTATTTGTGAATGCCAAATGATTTTAACAGGCCCAATTTATATATATATATATATGTTTGCTTCAAATTGGATATCTGATTTGGAGATCTTGGTTTGGCTTTTGCATTGGAAGTATGTACTGATACCTAAGCCACAAAAAATTCAACTTGGCATTTCTGCATTTTTGGGTTGATGAAAAATGTAATTTTTTCTCCATTGCCACTTTTTGGCCCATCATGATCCTGCACATACCCCCATATACAGAGGAAACTTGTTGAACCATATCTTTTTTGCAGCTGAAATTGGCCACTTGGACACCTTCATTCATGCGCAAGTAGATTCTCTCAATCCTTTGGGGTTTTTTGCAAGAAAGGGATCATGAACATTATCCCAATCTTCATGAATTAAGCTCCAGTCTCTGTAAATTTTGGGCTTGTCCAATCGCCTTGTGTTTTCCCATACTGGCTTTTCATGGATCCTTGGTGTAGCATAAGAAATATCCTTGAAGACAACAATGGCTAGTGATCTTCGTAGAGCTTTAGCTAACCTATGTGTAGCCACTGGCTTAACTCCCTGAATTTCAAAATTTCTGCCATTGATAATTTGTAGGAAGCTTTCTGCTTAGCTTGAATTCTTTTGCAATTTAACCCTAACTTTGGTAGTAGGTATGTGCAGTATCATGATGGCCAAAAAGTGGCGATATTATGGGTATGTGTAGGGTATGTGGCTGATGACTTTTTTTCAACCCAAAATTGATGAAACGAAAAGGGTTTTTAAAGGAGATTCTTAGTTTTCCACCAATATAAATTATGCTTTACTATGAATTTAATAAATAATTACTATTCATTTTCTATTTGAATTATGACTAAAGTCTTGATCTATAGGCTGATTGAAAAACATCTATAGCTTTCAAATGGTATCACATTTTTTGAATCCAAACCATGCGTAACATTCTATGCTTCACATACTATAGGATTGAAAAAAGAAGAATTGAATTTCATGAAGTTTTGACCAAGTTAAGGTGGTCAGACATACAAGTTTTTATAATTTTTAAAAGTTGTAATAAAGAATTCATAGTTAATTATTTACTTGGAAAAAATTATAAAAAATATGCATCACATCTAGACATGAGTCCTCTACTTATATCTAAAATCTTATAAAAAATACTATCATTTTATTGTGGTTAAGGTGGACAGACACCTACTTCTTATTTTTCCTTGAAATTTAAGTACTATTGCATTGAAATTTTAAATTTCACCAAATAGATTTTTTTAAAATAAACCTAGTAGTTTAGAAACTACATTCAATTTTCTACAGATTCTATTCTTACATAATTTTGAAATAATATAGATAACTTATTCAAAATTTTACGTCAAGTTTTCTAACTTTGATTTTTCTAAATTTTTTGCCACTTATGGGCCTATTTTTTCCATGATGATCCTGCACATACCCTAGTGCTCTAGAATTTTTCCTTTTTGCTTTGAGCACCGTTCTTAAAAGAAAACTTAAGTGCTTTAAACTTTCTTCACTCAATATTTAGCGATATTTTATGAAGGTGGTAGCCGAGAACCACCTGTTTTTGAATTTAATGCTACATGTACCACCAACCCTTTTGGCTTGTGCAAGATGAATTACTTTCCACTTTGATTTGACAAGAATTCATAAATACAATTAGCAAGCACATGTACAGTGCAGTTTTCTTGGAACTCGAGTCGACACCTTGCAAGTAGCTTAAGCATTCAATGCGTTGGCAATTAATATCTTAAAGGAATGATTAGGCTGAAAATGCGATCAATATTTGTAAAGATATGAATTATGCCTGGGAAATGTAAAATACCTTGAGGATGACACCTTAGTCCTTGGCCATGCATGACATCGTCAATTGCCACCACCAGCATAGGCTAATTAATTAGCCCTTATTCATTTTTCACGTAACAAACCGTACTTAGTAGATGTAAATGGGTTGGAAATTCGAGTGAGTCTAGGCATAACTTTCAAGTTGGTACTTGATTAACATCACATTTATGGCAGCAAATTACCATGCCTTTTCTTTATTTTTCTATAAATAGGTATCTAAGCAATAGCAAAATCACACTTAGTGATTTGAGCAGAATTGGTATTAAGTAATTGGTGTAGCAATTTAGCATTTGCAATGCGTAATGTTCTTAGAGGCTAGACTTAGTTGCTTTGCAAGGATAGTCTTGAGGTATTTGTAGAAGGTTCTGACAAGATGAATACCCCAATTAGGCTAGTATCACACAAGTCCCAAACTTTCTTCCTAGGAGAGATTTCTACCAAGCGCATAAAGAGAATGACGAAGAACGAGCATTCACTGTTAGTCATAGCCATACAATGGGTCTTGGGATGGGACTGCCTTGAGTACGAGGACAAGTATCAAGTTAAAACTGATGTGTGCTTACACTTTGTGGCCTCCATGTTAGATATAGGAATTTCTAAGCCATTAATTCTTCATCTAGTGAAGGATATTTTCCCCAAGAAATACCTGAATGGCCTCGGCGAGGACATTGTAAATGCTGCATATGGTGGGGGAATTCCAATCAAGTGAGTGATCTCCAAAGGTTTATATAAGAGGATTTGGTCATGCCATGGCTAACATTTCTGAGTGGCTTCCACCTCTAGACATGAGATAAGTACCACTAGAGGGTCACTCAGGCCTGCCATTTCCTTTTTCGCATCTACAACATGGTGTCATTCTACGACATCGATTGGTATACCGACTTCAGAAAATTGGTGTTCCCTCTGCTTGCCTTTGCTCCATTGGATGATGATATTGTTGCTGATGCTCCTATTTATGAGGGTACAATGGACACTACCATTAATTCATCTATTTTTGTTGCTCAAGCCATGAATTGAAGACCTACATTTTTCTTTTTTCTATTAAAAATATCATAGTAATTAGTCCCTTTTTGTAGACATGCCTGAAAAAGGCTTTCATAAGATATATAAGAAGAAGCATAATAGAATATACTTCTGGAAGCTTGGCCTATGAGCCATTTTGAAAATGTAAATACCGAAGCATATATGATGAAAATATATCTTTATATAACCATTTCGTTCTTTCTTTTTGGATTTTGCAACTGGGTCATTTTCTTCCTTTTTGTATGTATGTATGATTTCAGTTTTGCATGTGGGTGTTTAATTTTTCGCTCTGTTCAGCTATGATTTTATTTCCCTTATTCTGTACAATAATGGGTCACTTGGTTCCTCTCACCATGAACCACAGAATAAAATAAAATGACTAGCCAATAAAGCAAAAGGGAAAGAAAGGAAAAATGTATTTACATATTTTACAAGGGTATGGAAAGCAAGCTTAATTGAATAATTTCAAGTGAATTTCATTGATCAGAATCCCTAGTGGTTCTTATTCCATACTCTCCAACTCATATGCATTGTGGTCCTTGCATTGAATTATTCTGAATAGACCTTCCTAAAGGGTGTCAAATTTCTCATACTGACCTGGCTTAGTGGCCCTTTCATTATACTTTAGCACAAAGTGTCTGCATTTTAGGCTTTGGTTGGATGCTTTCTTATCAAACCACCTTTTAACCACTTGTTGGTGATTAGTCATGGCAGTTAGGTACTTTTCCATTTTTTCTTTGTACTTCTAGCAAATCAGCTAACTATACCTCCATTGCGCCATTTTGTTCTACTTCGAGAGATTTTAGCAATTGCAATCCTGGAATCTCCATAGATATAGGTAGTAATGCCTCTTTTCCATAAACTAGGTCATAGGGTGAAGTCTTGAGGACTTGTATTGGAGTTATGTGGTCTGCCCAGAGTGTTGTTCAAATATTTTTGTGCCACTCTCTTTGATATTGTGACCCAATTCTTTTGAGAAGTCACACCAGATTCTTGTTTGTTGATTCAGCTAAGTCATTCCCCCGTGGGTAATAATTTGATGATTTTTTAAGGAATATGTTGTGTGTAAGTGCGAATTGACTTACCTTGGAGCCTAGGAAAGCTTCATCATTTTCTAAAATAATAGTTTTGGGTGAGCCAAGTCTTGTCACTAGTCCTTCTAGGAAATCCACTAAATATACCTCTATCGCATTCTTGAGTGGCATGGCCTCAATCCATCTCATGAAGTAGTTTGTGGCCATGAAGATCCATTCATGTCCTACACTAGTGGCTGGGTTGATAATTCTAATGAAGTCTAAACCCCATTGCATGAATGACTCATCAACCATTATCAGATTGAAAGGCATTGCAGAGTTCTTTCTTCTTCCAGCGGAGAACTGACATTCTTTGCAATCTTTCACCAAGGAGTAGGAATCATTGAATAGCATCGGCCAAAAGTATCTTGTTTTTTAGGAGAAATACCTGCCCATAGGATTGCAGTGGTAGGTGTCGAGGGTCCTTCTTTCTTGCTCTGTAGTAACACATCACAATAGAATTTCGTTGAAATTTCTCTTGAATAGGATTCCCTCGATGAGCACGAATCCGTTGTTTTGCAATCAATAGAATCTCCTCTTCTGAGAAGGAAGGCCTGGTGGATACTTTCCTATATGCATAAACCTTACTCTTTCTACTAGCCAAGAACCTTCGAACTCTAACTTTGTTGTTAGGACTAGTTCCGGCTACTCTTCTTCAGAAGCCATTTCTTCCTCATGCACAAGATACTCACACAATCCTCTTCCCCAAACAGTCTTGGTAGGCTTGACCTCAATGTCATACTCAAGGATCTTGGTGGTCCAATTGGAGCATATCTTGGTGATTTCTCCCTCCATGATGTACTTGCACACACTAGAATGTGACATAGACAATCACCTTATTGTAGGAGATTAGGTGTCAGAACTTTTTGAGCCCCTTAACTATTGCAAATGCTTGTCTTTCTACAAAGTTGTAGTTTGTTTCATATTCCTTCAAGGTTTGGGAGTCAAGTATTATTGGATTCTCTCCCTTTCCCTCGTTATCCTTTTGTGTTAAGATAGTAGCAATGCTTGACTTGCTACTGAATACATACATTATGAAGTTCTTTGATAGGTCTAGATTAACCAGAACAAGTACGAAAGAGATAGCATCCTTGATTTTCTCAAAGGATTCTCTGGCTTCTTTTGTCGATTTAAATATTTGATCCTTTTTCAGCATTAGGGAAATTGGCCTGATTATTCCTACAAAATAAAAAATAAATTTGCTAACGAAATTTACCTTCGGCAAGAAAGATTGAATGCCCTTCTTGTTGACTAAGAGAGGAAGTTCTTTGATTGCTTTCACCCACTCAGGATCAATTTAAATTCCTTCTTTGAACACTACATGCCCTAGTAGTTTTCCTTGTGGTACTCCGAAGACATATTTTTCGGGGTTTAGAGATATCCCAAACTTTTGGCATTTCTTGAACACCATCTCAAGGTGATCAAAGTGATCATCCTTAGATTTGGAGAACACCATAAGATCATCCAAATAGATTAGGATAATCTTGTTGATTAGTTTGTTGAAAGCGATATCCATTACTCATTGGAAGGTAGCTCCTGCATTTGAGAGGCCAAACGACATCTTGGCATATGCGAACGTTCCCCACTTCATAATGAACATTGTGTTATGTTGAATCTACGTTTTAACCTAGATCTGATTGTAACCAAAGAATCCATCTAACAGGGAAAACATCTCAAATCCTCCCACTATTTGTAGGATTGACTCCATTGAGGCAAGCGGGTAATGGTCCTTCAGGGATGCTTTGTTTAGGTCTCGAAAGTTGACACACAAGAAAATATCCTCATTCTTCTTTTCAAATGGAACCAAATTGGATACCCATGTGCTATGCTTATTGAGAAAACAATCCACGACTCAATTAACTTTGTTAATCCTTACACCATTAGCGCTCAAATCATGGGATTGACTAGCCTTTGTTTTTGGTGGACAGGATTTGCACCTTCCACTAACTCTATTGTGTGTTGAATAATATTGGGATCATATCCCTTGAGGTTGTTGTATGACCAAGCCACCACTCCATATTTATTGCAAAAGTCGATCAAGCTTTCTTTATCACAATGTGGGATGTCCTTCTTGACTTTGAGCTTTCTTCCATCTTTGACTTGAAGGCCCACATAATGTAATACCCTCTGTTTTGCGTTCTGGCTGGACCATGTGTCCTTGGTTGCTTTGATGTGCTTTTTGGTCATTGAGATGTTGTATCATGTGTGTGCGATTTGATAGATAATTATAGAGCGATAGTTTAATTGGTGTGAAGTGATGTATCTTATTTGATGTTTTATTTGACATGTTTTAAATTGGTATAAGGATGATTAGTTATTGTAACATGTTATTGTGTGAGATATTTGTTTATGTTGGAACTTTCAGTCTATGATGAGTGTATTGGTGAAGGGGACGGGACTGTATCACTCGCTTGCGAGCACCCTATGATTATGAGATTTTCCCGTTCACGGTGTGTTTTATTATATCATATATATGCATGTTCGATATGCTCTTTTTTCATAGGTTGACATGTACATGACATCGACTCCACCTAGTTCACAGGTTTGAGCGTGTCAATTGACCAACGATAATTGATTAGGAGATAGTAGCTAGGTTTTTCGTGCCAAGTTGTCACCCTAACTTCATAGTGTGTCGTCAGGTTGATGTTGGGTTAGTTGTTTTAATTTGGTCCATTTCACCTTGAATATTTATTTAATTTCATATTATAGAGGTTATTAAATGGCTTGCATAGTTAAATTGATGATTAAATGTATCTAGTTGCAATGTTGAATTGTTATTTATTTTTTTGATTGATTTGATTTAATTAATAAAATTAGATTGAGTTTATTGATTAATTAGATTAATGGTGATATATTAAATGAGATAGTTGTTTTGGCATTATTGTATATTAAGATTTAATTAAAATAAAAGTAGAAATCATGTTTGGATAATTAGAGTTAAATTAAAATAAATAAATAAATAAATAAAATGAAAATGTGTTTTTAATTTCACTTTTGAAAATTAACGATAAAGAAAATTCTTTGCAAAATTTGTATTCTTTTGTTTTAAAGAATTTTGAAAAATGCATGAGATTTGAATTAGAAAGTAAAAATTTGTTTTAAATTTAAAAAATGGAAATATCTCCAAATTGTTCAATAAATTTAGTTGGTGGAGATATTTTAGGGGTTTGACCAATTTGGGGAAAAACTCTATCTGAGTAAATAGAATTTCATATATTTTTCAATTTGCAATTTGGGGAAGAAGTTTTGGTTGTGGATTTGCTTGGATTTGTGAAGGAGATTGAAATTCTTGCTTGAGTTGGATTCAAAAAAGGAATTGAAAACACCATTGTTAAAGTCTTCAAGTTTTGGAGAAAAAACCAGGTTCCCTCTTTGATTTTATTTTGTTTCTTTCATTTTGGAAATGAGTTTCAATCTGTGTTATGCTGTTGAAAATTCTTTGAACTGCTGTTTGGAATTTCAATTAAAACCCATGTGAATTTGTTTCAAAACTAGTAATAGAAATTTGGAAGGAATCAAATGAAAAGTTTAAACTTCTTTGTTCAATTCAGGGAAAACCTGAAAATTCCTATCATGATATTATGCTTAAAATAATTATTCTTAACTTCCTCCTCAAGAAAACTTGTTCAATCTAACTATAAAATGGAGAGTTTCTTATATATATATATATATGCATACACATATTATTATTATAACTTTGTGTTTCCTGTATTCTGGAATTTTTTCATTTTATTCAAAGAAAATTATCTCTCAAAATGCTCTTTCTGAGAAAACTTTCTCAGAATACAGAGGAATTCGTAGGTTTGTTTTCTTGTTTCTTTTTAATAAAATTTATGTTTCTAAGAGCGGGGGTGGGGACTATCCCCCACAGCTGGGCCCCATGAGGGAGGCGCTGGATGTGGAGGCAACTAGTGTTGCCTCCATAGGCAGCAACTCCCCCAAACGGGAGGGGCTACTACACATTCCCCACAGGGGTTGTGTCCCCTGTTTGGGGGTTGCGCAGTAGCAAAGTAAGTCTTTTGTTTTTTATTTTACTTTAAATTTCTTTTTAGTTTAAATTTTATTATATATTATAATATATATTTATTATGAAATATATATATTATATATATTAATTTTAGATTATATATATATTTTTAATGTATATGTATTATATATATAATATATATATATTGTGTATATATTCAATGTATATATTTTATGCATTTTCTTTACAATAATATGTAATATGGAATTTTAAATTAGTTGATTTAAAAATACTTATATATTTAAACAAATAATTATATATTCAAAACAGTTATATATATTTATATTTGTATATATACATTAAGTATATATATACATTTATATGTATATTTAATATATAATTAGATTTAAATATAGATTATCTTAAGACGATTTTTGGTTAGGTTAGTAGAGGCAAAAAAAGTGATTATTAGATAATTTAATGTTTATTTAAAAAGTTGCTTTTCTTATAACCAAATGATTTATTTTTAAAAGTTGATTTTATAATCAAATATCTTTATTTAGAAATCTTATTTTGATTATTATGTACAATCGGGAAAGCATGGAATTAAATGATGAGATTTAAATTCCTCAATGTTATTCATGTAATCTATTTACTCTTGAGTGTTTGCAATAAAGTTAATTATTTTTATGGTTACATGTAATATAACTTTGTGTTGTTTGGATTTAGGAAATCCTAAGGTAGGTTATTTAATTGCCAAAAGTGTTTTTCGTTTTGTGCTTTCTCTCATTGTTGTGTTGGGAAAATGGGGTGATTTGTTTATGTAAGTCTTCCGGCGGTTCCTAGAGGATAGGGGTTGTCGTATTACAATGTCAACCATTTGTATTTCATTGGGTAGTGTGTATTATGTTGTGTACCTGATTTTCACGAACGGGGATGGTTTGTGCCTCCTTGGGATTAGGAGAGAGTTATGTGGCTTGTGCCTCCTTTGGAAGGAGTGGGTTTTGTATTTTGGTTTCCTCCAGTGTTGGGAGAGGGTTTCAACCTTGATGCTTCCAGTGTTTGGAGAGGGTTTTGACCTTGGCTTCCTCTAGTGTTTGGAGTGAGTTTCTTTTGTCTGTTGCCTCCTTCTATTGGAGAGCTCATTTTATCTGGTTTACCCTTTGGATTGAGGTTATGTACCATGTATGTTGTTGATAGGAGAGTGGCTCTTTGTGGGGGTCTAGCACACAAAGGGGTGCTAGGGTAACTCACATTGGGTTTAAGTAAGTGATAACTTAAAAAGAACTAATGAAAAACTCTCAAACTAACTAAAATAATTAATGCCTCTCTCATAACTCATTCGCTTTTAAGGTTTGAGATGAGATAAGAAGCGCAGTTGGTATGAGGGTCTAGCAACTGGTAGAGTTGAGTTTGGATAGCCCAAGATGTGGGTTCAGTTGTCTAAGACAGTTGAGCCAGGGTAACTCATAGCAAATGTCATGTGACACTCTCTCTATGTCAACTAGAAGTCAGTTTGTTGTACTGCATAAATGATCCTTGTTCTTTGGAAACATTATAACCTTTGTGTTAAGTGATGTTGTACTTGTATCCTTTTCAGTTCAGTCATGTATTAACCTGTGTCTAGAGGTTGATGGTCTTGCTTAGGAATTCCTAGTTACTATCTCCTAGCATGGGGGGTGAGCCTTCGAGTAGCACATGGTTGGGTGGAGCATGCACCTTAATCCGTTGGGTTGTCTTCTTGTTCGTGTGGATGAGATTTCCAGTTGGAGAGCTCGTGGGATCCAGTTTCTTCCATATTACTTCATTCAGTTGATCTTGTATTTTATTACCCCTCAATTGTTTTTGATAAAAGGGGATAAAGCGGGTTTCTGAGGGGACCCGAAAACCACAAAAGTAACAATCTGAGGGAAAAGGCAGAAACAACGGTCAAAACAACAAGGCGCGAAATAAAACTAGCATCGGCGGTGCTTGGCGAAGTCTCAAAAAAGCCCGAAAAAAGCCAGCAAACAGAAGAAGCAGGGCCCGAGCATAATTAGTTCATAGAATTCAGGAGCTCATCCGCAACCTCCTCCAAGTTCGCCATTTCCTGAGCCCCCTCCATAAAGATCTGAGCCATACTAGGGGTAGTCTGGACTTTCCTTTTCGTGCTAGATTTGGTACGCTTAGATATTCCAACTTCCTCATCCTGGTCTTTCTCCTGATCAAGGTCAAAAATCAGAGCTCTCTTCTGGGTTTTCTCCAGTCTTTCAGACATAGCCTTGATGATAATAGCATTATGTCTGACAATTCTGCTATTTTGCTCGGCAATCTTTTTCAGGGTTCCTTTGATTTTTTCAAGTTCATTTTGAATAGTGCTATCCTTTTGAGGAGTATTTTTCATATTTTTGTGCTTCTCCGCTTCAAGCTGACTGAGCCCTGTGACTTTAACTTCAATTTCCCCTAGTTTGTTATGAAGAGACAAATTTTTTGTTTTCAGATCACTTATCTCATGGAAAACCCATTTGGCAGAATTGAGCTGGTCCTGGGAGTAGCTTTTGGCATTACCAACAAAGTCAAAAGGGGAGTCACTATCAGGATTGGCCCCAAAGAACACCGACTCCGCACCTCTTGGGGGATTCAAGTTTTTCTGATGAATATTTTGGGGGGCGTGAAGTTCCTCAAGGCTAGCCCCAGCAGTCTTAGGAGAAACAACAGGGGATTCTTCAGGGTAGGACACAAGCTTATTAACCGAGGAGCAAGAACGAGCCAAATTTGCAATAGGGTTAGAATGGCCAGAGGCCGAAGCAAAGCAAGCTACAGAAGGTTGAGGAGGGTGGCCAGAAGTAGGAGGGGGAAAAGGAGGTGAAGGGCTCTAGACACGGTCGAAAGAAGCTTTGGCTTCGGACAAACTAGGCTCAGTATCATCTTCGTCAAGCTCCAGCGGGGCAACAAGGTTAGGAAGAGCGGGCATGTTCTGAAAGTGCTCAAAAATAAGTCTAAGATGACCCGAGTGAAGAATCAGATATCTTTTAGGGTTTCTTCTATGATCAGAAAAGTTGTTTCTCAAAGAACAGAGCAAGAAGAAGGGGATGGATATACGCACCTTATACCAGAAGTGATTAAGCAGAACAAAGTGGTAACCGTAGACCCTAGTGAAGTGACCATCGAGTGTGATGTACTCCATGATAACCCTTAGCACTTTTCTCCAAAGAGCTTTTATAGTGTCCACTTGATAGTAGCTATTCGACATCTTGACCAGATTTTGTTTCTCCGTTTCAGATTTGGGAAATTTCAAAATAGCTTCGTCAGAGAATTTCCTGTCTCTAAAGAATTTATGCTCTTCCATCAGAATACCTGTGACCTCCGCAATCAGGGCTTCATCAATTTGAACTTTCCTCCCAAACAGGACGACCTCCCCCTCATTCCAATTCTTCTCAAAGAAGTCAGTAATCTCCTCCTTAGGGCCATGAAGTTTCTCAATGAACGGAAGTAATCCCCCCCTTCTGATTTTACTCTAGGATTTTTCATTTTTGGTGTGTGAT
>VDFB02288785.1:0-28901 GCA_007258455.2 Sequoia sempervirens | reverse complement strand
ATAACCCTTAGCACTTTTCTCCAAAGAGCTTTTATAGTGTCCACTTGATAGTAGCTATTCGACATCTTGACCAGATTTTGTTTCTCCGTTTCAGATTTGGGAAATTTCAAAATAGCTTCGTCAGAGAATTTCCTGTCTCTAAAGAATTTATGCTCTTCCATCAGAATACCTGTGACCTCCGCAATCAGGGCTTCATCAATTTGAACTTTCCTCCCAAACAGGACGACCTCCCCCTCATTCCAATTCTTCTCAAAGAAGTCAGTAATCTCCTCCTTAGGGCCATGAAGTTTCTCAATGAACGGAAGTAATCCCCCCCTTCTGATTTTACTCTAGGATTTTTCATTTTTGGTGTGTGATTCAAAGCTGGTAGGTTCCACCCTCCTCAGTTCCCCACCCATGATAGACAGGTTAGTGCGAATACTGTTGCAGACAGAAGTCCTATTCCAGAAAGTTCCTTTGTTTCTTAGGACCCACAATACGTGCCAAAAAAGATAATTAATCATCCAGATCCACTCGGCCCCATTATATCTTCGGATATTGCTATTCATGACTCGTACCTTTCTCATTATGACATGACGCCGCCTTTTTTCCATTCACCATATCGAACTCCAAAAGAGCTTGAGCATTGGAGTGGAGTTCGGTCTTCTTATGCCACGTAAGGAAAGTGTCACTCTTAACTCCCTCGTTGGCAAAAAAATCAGCAACCGCGTTCGCTTCACGGTAGGCATGAGAAATTTTTATATTATCGAATTTACTAAGTAAGGCCTTAGAATCATCAATCCAATTTTTTATCGACCAAGCTGGCTATGATTTGCCACAAAGGCTATCAATAATATTCTTTGAGTCACCTTCAATCCATAGCTTTTTGCATTTAATTTCCATGGCCATGTTAATTATGTGATAAGCCCCCACCGCTTCCGCCACGTGATTGGTTTGGATTCCCAAGGGAGAGGCGACAACACCCATAAAGTTACCTGCCGAATCCCTTAAGACCCCACCACACCCAGCCTTTCCTGGGTTTCCTTTGGCTGCCCCGTCGAAGTTGGCTTTAGCCCATCCTTCCATAGGAAAACACCAGCAAATACCAACCTTGGAGTTTTTGGTGGAATTAGGGGCAATGGAAATATCCCAGCTAATTCTCCAATCCCTAGCAATCATGCTATCATAAGGGGAACAAGCCACAGTTTCAATCTTATCTTCCCTGAAGGGGACAATAGAAAAATTTTCCTTGATCATTATAAGAATTCTCTCAAACACAATTTCCTCTGAAGATTCCTTATCCCTGAAAATCCGGTTGTTTCTCTCTTTCCAAATTCCCCAAGCCAAATGGGGGAACGAGAAGGCCCAAAGTTTTTTAATAAAGGGGTTGAAAGAGGGGGGTTTCCATTGAACAAAAAAATCCTCAACAGACTCCGGAGGGGCCCAAGAGAAATGCCAACATTTTAGAAGTTTGTCCCAAACCATGGAGGAGAAAGGGCAATGAATAAAGAGGTGATTAGCCGATTCAGCATTACTTTTGCAGAGGTAGCATCTATTAGGGATCAGAAATCCTCTTTTCCTAAGGTTATCCACAGTAAGAACTTTGTTTTGCAACAAGGACCAGAAAAAAATGTTAACCTTAGGAAGGAGGTGCTTAGTCTAGGCTTGCGAACACAGGGGGGGAGGGTTAAGAGCCTGGGAAAACCTGGCAAAGGCAGAAGAGACAGAAAAGCATCCAGACGGCTCAAATCTCCAAATAAGTCTATCCTCCTGATTAAAGCAAAGTCTGACAGCATTCAAGGAGGAGTAAACAGGGATCAACACAGGGTTAATCAAGGGGAGATTGATCCACTTACCATCATGCCAATAGTCTTTGACAAAAAGACCAAAAGTGTCTTTACAAAAATCCACCCATCTACTAAGATTCCCATCCTGAGACAAAGGTTCATCACGCAGCCAACAATCATCCCAAAATCTAACCTTGTTTCCATTACGCACCTGCCATTTCAATCCCAAGTTAACCACCTTAATCCCATCAGACATGTAGTTCTAGCAACTTGATCCTTTCGGGAGATTGGGGTTATCATAAAATCTCGAATAATCTCTCATGTCTTCTTTATTGTTTAGCATTTTTAATTTGTTTCTTTAAACTAATTGTTGATAGGATGATATTTAGCAATTTCCTTAAAGTGGGGGTTGATTAGGTGTAAAATAGGGTTTACCAAAATGAAATGATCAAGGTGATAAATCACTATACTTTTCCACCTAATATAGTGTGATTTATGTGTGTGATATAGTGCAAATAAAAATTAGAAACTAACCATAACTATTATAGAAACTATGAGGAGATTAAAATGATGTGTACCTTTATGCAAGAAACCTATTTTTAGGGCACAAAGGACTCATTCACCTTTATTGGTGAATGGGAACTTGTTAGGGTTTCTAGAACCAAGATTTGGGTTATTTTCCTTGATTTCTACACTCTCAAATTCCTGGTTGTCAACTCTCGAAAACCTATAATAAATTCAATATCTTCAATTATTTGTTATTGTAGTTTGAAGGCCAATTTTGCAACTTGATAAATTTTCTAATTTTGCTTCAAACTTCTCTACTTGATCTTCAACATGTAAATATACAAAAACACATTCAAGAGGAAGGAAAAACTTGTTGAATTTTTGTGAATAGGGGTTTTCCTAGGTCAAAACCCTTGTAGGTAATTGAACCAAATGATGAAATAAAGAAATTATTGAAGTATGAAACATGAAATATATAATTGATGATACCTTGGATGTTAGCTTGGAATATAAATATGCAAAATAGCATGAAGTGGACATGAAGAATGTAGATCTTGATCCTTGAATATATGCGAAACAATTCTTGCAATAGCTATTTAATGCTACATTGACAATCTTAGCTCAACGAAATGCATGAATGCACTATGCCTTTGTCATGATGAAATGATCTTGAATTACTACAATAAAATTTTGATAATCTACCTTGAAATGTCTTTGAATTTCTCTTTAAGTGCTCTATAATTCCCCTTTAAAATTTATAGGATGTCTCATAAACTTGCTAGGAGAAACAATGTGAGTTAGCCCCTTATCTATACTAAATCAAGAGATTAACACCAAAATTCAAATAATTCAAGCTGACACCAAATATGGAAATGAATGTTATTAAAATACCACTAGAATCAAATTAAAAAAGGGGGTCCTTATTAAGGGAGGACCCATTCACCACCTAGGGTGAATGGGTCTTGACACAATTTTCTAGGACCATGCCTTCGGGGGTTGAAAGAACATCAAAAATCCATGTTAATTTTGCAAACAAAGGGAGGTCCTATAGAGGGAAGACCCATTCGCCACCTAGGGAAAATGGGCCCTAGCACAAATTTCTATGACCTTGATTTTTCCCAATAAAATTTTATGCAATTTAAATATTGGGTGTCGAGGTAGATCCTTGAAAGGTGTCACAAATAAGGCTTAAATTTGAATTAAAGGGGCTAATTAAGATCACTTAACCACAATTTACTAATGAGAACCTAGATAAGTGTGAAAGTGTGTTACAACACCATAAATAAGGTAAAAATTAAGTAAATTTTATTAAAATGGGCCCAAGATCAATGTGAATTTGTGCAACCCATTACAACATTAGACATAGGAAAATTTCATTTAATTCAATGATAATTATTTTGAAATTAAGTAAGGAAAAGGGGTACTTTTTCTATTACTACATTTTTCCTCGAGTTTAGTGAGAGGTGACCCCATGTCAAACCCACAATAAAGTAGACATCCCAGACACTTAAGTATGCAAGAATAAAAAGGATACATAATCATACCCTGTCAAAGGCCAAGAAAGTTAAAGAAAAATAGAAGAATCAATAATAACCATTCCAAAGCAATTTGGAATGGGGCTATTTGTTTGTAACATATGCTAGTCACTCTATGGTAGTGGAAACTTAGTCTATCCACTAGGTGAGTTGTCCCAATCATGTGTATGCTCACTCTAGGGTAGTCAAACCATAATTTATCCACTAGGTGAGTTATCCCAACAAGGTGGAAAATGAGAGAATCATATTAGCCTCTAATACCATACTAAAGTTAACCTCCTAACAACTTTGATAAGGCACCATAATGTAATTATTTTGTAAATGCTTTTGAATGAAAAGTATGTATTTTTTTCTTGAAGTGGATTTTTCTTTTTTCATGAAAGGTCTTCTTCTTAGGGAACATCGTGCCTAGTGTCTCCAAGAGAGGAAAATTAAAGGATATCAAATCACCACTAATGTGATGCCTTTCTCACATCATACCACAAAGGGGGATTGTATGCTTAGAAATATCACATTCTTTTAGGACATAAAACCCAATGACACCACCAAGAAAATTACATGTCACACGAAAAAGAAAATCACACCATGAAATATGCCAAAAGATATCATCGATGTATGTCCCAAATTTAAAGTAGTTGCTACACCATTACTGTGAGTAATTTCTTTAAAGTAGCCATTGTTTTATCCCAAGACATGATAGCTATCCTCAGAAAACCCTATTCCAAGTCATATGTTTCAAAAATAAGCTACGCCATGAAATAGGAAGGAAGGGTTTCCCCTGGGCACAAATACATAAGGGATCTATGGATTTGGGGTCAATATTTCTTTGCTACAATGTTGTTTTGGGGTCAGTATGTCTTTGCTAAAAATTTGTTTAAGAGTATGGAATTTTCATCATTCCCCAAATACTCATAGAATTGGAAGAATGACACAAAGAGAGTGAAAAAAAAGAAAAATACTTTCCGTTGAACATGGAACAGACCTGAATCTCTCGACACCTTGCTTCATCCCTAAAAGGAAAACACAAGATAAATGGAAAAGATGAGAGAAAAGGATTTTGGGTCAGCATGGAAGAGACCTAAATGTCTTAATTCCTTGTGTCATCCCCAAAACGAAAACACAAGACAAATGAAATGATTACAACATATAGAAGAATGAAAGATACATATAGAGGAATACATAAAAAGAGAGAGAGATATATCAAATGAAAAATTACACAATCAATCACATTACACACAAGAAATCACATAAAGAAACATAAAAAAGTAAACAACTAGTAAATCACATACGATTCAACCTAAAGTAGTTCATTTGTATCCCAATATTTATTAGTATAAATAGAAGGCAGACAACTAGCCAAAGGGACAAGAGCAAGTTCTGAACTAGGGGAATGACTAGGCTCAACACTCTTTTTAGGGGATATTTGATTTAATCTCATAGAAGAAGAAAAAAATGTATTTAACTCATCATGAACTTTTTCATCAATATTTGCAATGTCAATGTCATCATCTATATTTATCAGAACGGGAGGCTGAATGACAATGTCCATGGAATATTGTTGTTTATGTTGCGATGACGGTATAGAATTATCATACATTTCTTTAGGTAAGTTTGTATTTTTATTTTCTATGTTGTTGTTGTCTTCTTCAGTTTGTAATCTACAATTAATAGTGCACCATCTTTACCTTGAACTTTTGATATGATTTTAAAAATAATTCCTCATTAGGTTTAATAGGTTCCATAGGATTGGGCCAAAAGAAATATAATGAAAAATTCCCTTTGGTAGAGGCAAGGTTAAATCCACTATGATGCACGGTAAAGATATCATCTCCAAATGGAAACTTTAGACATTTATGCACAACCAAAGGGACGAAATTCATGGAGCAAAGACATGGATAGCCTAGCTTAACATGAAATTGATCTGATTGTGAGATGATAGAAAATGATACATTTAGGGTTTTTTGTCCAACCTTTAAAGGGAGATCTATTGAGCCTATCATAAGGCAAGCAAACCCATTATGCATCTTGATCCATGATTTTAATTTTTGATATATTTCTTGATATAGTTTATGCAAATATAAGAATTCATTAGTGATCTCATTCTCTCCACATACGGGATCGATCAATATCTTGTTAGTGGCCTTGTCATCGATTCTGCCAGTTATGTAAAGAGTACCATAAGATGAATGCTTAAGTATGTCAATTTGTGAGAAAGTAATGTCAAGAGGATTTTTAGTTGAGCCCTTACAAGGTTCAGTTTTGATAAATGTTACTCTTTCAGTTGGTTGTTCTTCATTTATGTTTACATCATCTGTGTCAACATTCATCAGTTCATTCTTTGTCTCACTAGATTTTAAAAATTAAATATTGTGCTTTGGCATGGGATTTGTAATGATTTACAAATTTTGATTAGGAGGAGCTACAAAATTATTACCTTGATCATTCACACCTCTGATTTGAAGTTGGTTATTGTCAACAAGGTCTTGTAAAAGATGTTTAAGATGCTTATAGTATGATGTACCATGTCCATTTTTTTGATGGTAATGACAATAAGCATTTTTAAAAATCCTCTAGGGAATGGTATATTAGGTTCACACTCTCTAACAAGAGGTAATGTAAGCATGTTCAGAACCACTAGAGGGATTTTTCATATCATGACCGCAAGTCAAATTTTGATAATCATGAAGGGTTGTACATAATTGTGTGAAGGATAGAAATCTCAAAATTACAAGTTTTCTTTTGAGTTTATCCTATAAGTTGGAAATAAAAATTTGTTGGAGGTCTGTAGTAGGAATCTGAATGTTTATTTGTGAATAAAATGTTTGGTATATTGCTATGAAATCAATCACTTTCTCCTCCTCTTTTTGTTTGCATGTCATTACATCATCAAGGGTCATCTTAGGACCCATGTGAATATGGAAGTGGTTGTAAAAGGCATCAATGAGTTCATTGAATGAACCAATTGAATGGTTTAGCAAAGAAGAGGACCTCTCTAAAGCGGTATCCTTCAAGGACCTAGGGAATAGCTTAGCCAAAAGTTTATCCTCAAAGATGAAATCACTACACAAGGTTTTCAAATTTTAAACATGGATTACAAGATATCCTTTTCCAGCATGTTTCTCGAATTAAGGGACATCTATACCTTGTGGCATTTGTGTGCTTAATATGTCAAAATATAGCGGCTTGGACTTGATGTATTCCAAAGGTTGATTGTTGTTGTTTTGTTGTAATATTGCAACTTCTTGTTTGAGGGATGTCATATTTTGCAAAAGTGAGCTAATGAGAGGATCATTTTGATTGTAAGGTTGAGGGGAATAAGGTGGAGTGGTGTATGTATGCAAAGGACTAGTGAATTTTAGGTTGGTGATGATGGATTGTTGAGGAGGGTTGTAAAATATGACCTTTGTTTCTTACGATATGACATTCGCTTTTCCCATTTTCCTATTAGTACCTTCACAAATAAACTCTCCACCTTCACACTAAACCAATTTAAATTTGTAAATTACTTTTTTATAAAAAAATATTACTACTATTTAACAAGCACACAAAAAATATGAATTTTAATATACACTTGTTCCAACTAGTTTTAGTACAGAAAAACAATACACAAATTTCACAGTTTCAATAACAAACCCTAGCCTCTATATTTGTGCTCTCGCATTCTATAGTATTCTATTTCCTTGGTTCCCCTTCTTTACATTCAATACAAAAATATAAATTTCAACCACAATTAATCAAGATATATGATATATTAGAAACTGACATTTAAGTTTTACAAATCTTCAACCATATTTAT
The DNA here is from genome assembly GCA_007258455.2 of Sequoia sempervirens. Classification (NCBI taxonomy): domain Eukaryota; kingdom Viridiplantae; phylum Streptophyta; class Pinopsida; order Cupressales; family Cupressaceae; genus Sequoia; species Sequoia sempervirens. Next base: position 21,297 of record VDFB02288785.1, on the reverse strand, counting down.
TATTTTCCTCTCCCCTACCAACCTAAAAGCTCCTAGCTTTGTGGTCGAACTCGACGGAGTCCCTTGTTAAATAGTGAAACATGTAAGAGAGTGGAGGCACTGATTTGGGAGAAAAACTAATGGTTTAATTTATGGTTGATTAATATTTTTTACAAGATGGAGTTCAGAGATGATATTTAGTCGGCGGAAGCTCATAAATGATTTCATGTTTCTTCTACACTCGGGATGAATACTTTGAATCAGTTTTTACTTTCAATGGATGGAGAGCCTCGAGAGGAGGCAAATAGTTGTCATTTTTAAAAGAGAAGAACAATCTACAATGAACGGGGTAACAGGAATAAAAAGGGGAGATTTGCACAAATATTTGGAGGAAATTTGATGGCAAAAGTAAGCATAGCTTATCATTGTCAAAATATGTAAAACCCAGTTGTGGTAGTAGTGGACCGGCTGGAGCACCATAACCTCGTCTATTGCTACTGAAAGTGCGCCAACAAATTTTACTAGGTTGGGGTCGCTTTTCTGAATCAATGCAAATTTTAAAAGACTAATTTTTCGTTCATTTCACTCTCGGGAGAGTTTATAATCGCATGTCACCGTTAATTCTGATTATATTTTGTTCAACTTGTTTCGGATAAAATTCAAGAGTTTAGTTCTCTGATATTTTCAATTGATTCATCATAAAGTATTTCACGATTTGGGTCCATTGTAAACAATAGATCTCGTAATGGTCAGTTGTAGCAGCTTGGTAAATTAGACTCGTCGGTATTAACATATGATTTATAGGAATTCTAAAACAATGCAAGGAAGTCAAATCTTTTCCTAGATAAGAGGAATTTTGCGTTAGTAGGGTATGTATAACACTAAACACCAATGAAAAAATATTCGACAGGGACAAAATATTCTTCTGCATTATCCATAAATCCAATACATCATTTGTTTAGAGTAAAACTGAAATGCACTCGAGAAATAAAACAACACATACATTCGAAAATTAAAAAAACAATCTGTTAAGTCCATCTGCATAATTTTAGAAATTTTGCTAGTTTTCTTTGTAGATGTCCTAGCTTAGTTTCTAAACAAGAGTTTTGCATCTGGAGCTGCTTCTTTCCATTTTCCAAGCGTATTTTCTGAGCTTCAAGCGCAGCCCTCTTACATCCCAAGTGGGCATTTCCATTGATCTAGAGAGATCAGTGTGGACGCAGTCAAGTCCTTTATCCTTTTTGCCTCCTTGGTCCTCATTAGACAACACACACAGATCTCTTCCCCCACTGGAGGGATTGGGCGCCTCGTCACTCCCGGGAAGTTGTGAAGAAGAATCCAACTTATTACTGTTATTAAAACCTGTACATCCGTTTTCCTCCACAGTAATTGTAGCATCTGACAGCAATATGAGATTGTTGCTCATTTCAGGAATTTGGGATTTAGAGCAGGAGGGCAATTCATTGGCACAAGCTTTCTTATGTGTGTCCCACACATATCCATCATGCATCATCCTCTTTCTTTCTACTGATTCCTCTACAGTTTTTGTCTTCTGTATTTCCTTCCCCTCACTTCCACTGAGAACCCTCTTTCCATGCTCTTCCATAATATTATATAGTATAGATGAAATCTCTTTGCTGGCGTTTTCTTTATCCCCTTTTCTCCCTGAAACATCCCTTCCCCAGATGTCATATTCGTTGATAGAAGGGTCTCCGTGCCCAATAACACTGCGAGGAATACTGGATTCGCCGAATGCTTTAATTGCTAGATACTGGAGGATGGTCGAATAATTAAAAGAGATCATGCGCTTGTGCTGGACAGATTCGATCTGCTGCAACATTCGCTCTTTAACAAATTTACACCAGTTGAAGCAAACCCCCTGAGAAACCTCAATGGCAGTCTGAACAAACTTAAATGGAATATAACCCGCCCTCTTAACCCCCAAGAGCTTGTAAGCTAAAAATTTGCAAGCAAATTGCACAGTTGGGTCAACAATTGCATCAAGCAATAATCCCGAATATTTCTCACCCATTTCAGATTTCGTAAGACTTATTGTTATTTCCGCTCTATCATAATCTCTGCAGGGGTATAGATGTCTACCTGAATTTGGCAGACCCGTTGCTTGGTGGATTTTCTCTTTTGTAATCTGCATGCGCTTTTCTCTCACTCTCAACTCGCCGTCCACCATGAAATCGATGAGCGCCGCGCATAAAGCAGTGTCACATCTGTAGGTAACCGCCTTCAGGAATGGAAGAATACCCGCTTCCTCGAGAACTGATCTTTGGTTACTGGTTAAATTTTGGTCCCACATTCTACGCAGAGCTTCTGAAATAATCTCGCGGACCCTCACGCCGGAACGCAAGATCTTAGCCTGTTGCTTCCCCTCCATTTTTCTGGCCAACTCACTCACTTGTTTACACAAGTGGTGTAGCTGGATTGTTTAAGAGCTCGAGTAATCTGTGATGTATATATAAGAATGTTGATGTCCATTTTTCGTTGCCTGGGAATTGCTTCGTTACAGGCACCGTTAATCACATCCAATTCTTGCACTTAAATAATTAATTCAAATCGGAAAGTATAAATAAATAACCGAACATATTCATTTTTTAATGTAATTAGGGGAGAAGACCCAGTAGCCGCCCCCCATTGAATAACGCCACCTCCATGTTCACTTAACCCCCCAAAAAAAAAATCACTTTGATCTATTAAAAAACATTATTTTATTGAATAACTAATTACAAAAACACCAATAGCCACTCATTAAGTGCTAAAGTGACTGATTTAAGTGGATTTTAAGTGCTAAAAAAGCTATAATTGATTGAAATTATAGCGAGCGGCTACTGGGACAGCCCTCTAAAAGGTGACTTTTTTTACCTCCGCGCGCATATCCAACGGTCCCGCACTCAATCGAATTGCCCAGAAGCTGAAACCCTAGTTATAAGCACTTAACTCATGTGCGAAAAAAACCCATAAATTTTTTTTCCGATTCAACATACGGTTTGAATTCTACGGTTGCTACTGGGTCTTCTCCCCTACATTAAATAAATTTCACTTATTGATTATCTATAACTAAATAAATGTATCGTATTAACTTTTATTTAATAATATTTAAAAAGAAAATTTTTATATATTATAAAAATATAGGATTAAAATAGTAAAGAGCAATCAAAATGTTTTAAAAATTAATATTGAAAAATAAAAAACAAATTTTTACGTGTTTTTAGATGTAAAGTTTTTTTTTGCCTATTTTATATTATTAAAATATAGGATTACAAATAGTAAAGGGCAGTCCAAATGTTTTAAAAATTAACATGCAAAAAAAAAAAAAAAAATTCATGTATTTTTAGATGTAAAGTTTATTTTTGTCTATTTTATATTATAAAAAATATAGGATTAGAAATAGTAAAGAGCAATCCAAATGTTTTAAAAATTAATATTGAAAAATAAAAAAATATTTTTTACATGTTTTTAGATCTGAAGTTTATTTTTATCTATTTTATAGCATAAACATATAGGATTAGAAATAGTAAAGAACAAAAAAATGTTTAAAAATAATAATAATATTGAAAAATTAAAAAATAAAATTTTACCTGCTTTTAGATGTGATGTTTATTTTTGCCTATTTTTATATTATATAGATATAGGATTAGAAATAGTAAAGAGCAATCAAATTTTTAAAAAAATTAATATTGAAAAATAAAAATAAATTTTCACGTGTTTTTAGATATGAAGTTTAATTTTGTCTCTTTTTGCTTAAATAAATTTTATATATGGATCAAATAAATTTAATATATTAATAATGATTTAAATATATGTCAAAATCAAAATTAATTATATATTATGAAAAAGAAAAACTAGTATAGAATATTCAAAATATTTTTTTCTTAAATTTAATATTTAAAAATAAATAAATGTTTTTTATTGAGGTTTATAATTTTATCTATTTTTTATATTGGAATTAAAGTTTATTTGGAATTCATTTACTTTTTGAATTATGACTATCATTTAATGTTTTTCAAGTGTGTTTTGAATGAAGGATACCAATCACTTCTTATTTTTCACATATGTTTTGGATGTGGTGTTTATTATTAGATATATCTACGAGTTCTAGAAGAAAATTTATATATTTTGTATATTGACACTAAAGTTTGTTTACCTAAATTCCTTTAGATTTTGAAGCATAACTGTCACTTATGATTTTACACATGTTTGGGATCTTAAATTTATTAGATATACCTTCGAGTTCTCAAAGCCATAATTTATTTTTATTGCATGCACCTTCACAAATTGTACAACATAATATTTAGAGATTGTTATTATTATATCTATGACATGTCACAAAACAATGAAAACATTTTTACACATTTCTTTATATGAAATTTTAACTAGATTGTTTCATACATTACTTCAAATTATTTCTTGTTATACTTAACATACACTAATTACTTTTATTTTTTATTTTTTGAGGTTTCTACTTTTCCAAATTAATGAAATGATTATTTTTAATAGTATCAATTGGAGATCTTTCCTCAAATTGTATTTAAACTTAATCTTAGAATTCATTTATATTATTATAGTTCTTAGGTTTTTTTATATTTATAATATTATTGTATTTTTTAACATTGTCATTATAGTTATTTTTAGAAAATGATATATCTTAATTTCGCATTGAGATTTTATATTGAATCTTCTCGAAAGAAATTATAATGAATCTTTATCATGATTCTTATCTTCAAATTGATTTTTGTTTTATGTAATTTTAGTATAGGGTAAAAATAGATTTCTAAAGGGTGCTAGCCCATGTACAAAATGAAAGTAGGAAGAAACAACAAAATGGATTTTCTAAAATAATATTAAGAAAATATATATATATATATATATATATATATATATATATATATATATATATATATATATATATATAGCATTTTTTGTATTAGAGGCTAAAATAAAAATAAATTTCACCTTAAATATATGAAAAACATAATTTTTTAAAGAGACACAAGGAGTGATACTCCCACTTGATTGAGAAGACATGAGATCTAAAGAAAACTTGATGAAGAGTGATTGGAAGAATGCATATTTAAATCAATGGGTTGTGGACAACCACCACTCTAGGTATCTCAAATATACTTATTCATAGTTCCTTCTATGAACTATTCTATCTTTTATATTAAAATATTACTCTTTTACCCTTAGGGATCTCCTCTAAGTAGAATTCAAATTATTTGGGCATCTATTCTATAATAAATAATAAACTATATATCTATACCATTCATCTAAAGTAATGTTCTCTTGGAAATATTGTTGGAATTTGAGTTTTCCATCATCTCCTAATAAATTATATGAAAATGTAGACATGCAAAATTCACATTATGCATTCGATCACATTCAGTCATCAACTAAATTAGGTTTCACATTAGGTCCATTCACCAATTAATCAGGCTCACCTTCATCCATTCATTAGGTAATATCATTTCCTAAGGTCATTTATTTAAAATCAGATAAACATTATCATCAACCTTTTAATAAATCAAGCATTCATTTAATCAAATCCCAAATCATACTCCATCCTTTTCTGAATTAAATAAATCAAATATTTAAGTCCTAAAAGTCAAACTCACCTAATCATCATTAAGTTAACCTAATCCTAATTAGCCTAACCTAATCACCCATCACATCCTCTAGATAAGGCCACTTGCACAAATAAATCAATTTATTGATTTATTAAAACCCTCATTTTCACTCAACATGGCATTTATGGGGAATATTCCCTCAAGTTTGAAAAAACATGACAAGTTGACTTGTCCCTCCAACATGACATTTATTTCTCATTTTCTTGTCCCCCTCTCAAAATTTATTGCAAAATTTGAATTTTGAAACTCCCTCTCATGGGCACATTTCCCAAATCTTGCACATCCAATGGCCTATCACCACTTGACAAGTGGCCTCTTGTCATTGGTGGATCTTTAGTCCCACATTCACCCTTTTGGCCAATCTCTCATCAAGAAAATTTATAAAAGAATTCCTTAATCCTTATCAATCCATCCACAACTTCTAAGCAAGGTTACTCTCTTGGTTTGAGAACTAATCTTGTTCTTCATCTCCATTGCATCTCATCATTTTGGTTTCTTAGAAAGGATTGGGAAAGGGTCATTGACACATTTGACACCAATCGACTATGGAATAGGTAACTTGTTATTGTTTTCATAATGCTTTTTAGTCTTTAATTGTCATTTGTTGCATTGTGAAACATTCTCAAGGTATTTCATAGGGTCATTTTTGAGGAATTTGTAAGCTACTAACCTTGTATGAAGTTTAGTATTTTCATATTTCAAAAGTATGCACCACATTTGTAATTTTTTTCTCTAATGATTGACATCTCTTATGTATATCACTTGTATCTAAATTTTTAAAATATTTTACAGGTACAATGTGAAAACAAAGGAGGTACAAAGGAAAGCGAAAGGAAAGCAAGGAAGGTACAAATGAAGGAAAGCAAAGAAAGAAAACAAAGAACAATGTAGCATGAAGGGGAGAGATTGAAATATTAAATTGTTTTTTAACACTCTAGTGTTTTCTTAAACACTTTTCATGAAATTTTCATCTTTTTTGCTCTTAGGACACTAATTTTCTTTTGGGTTTAAGAGGAACACTTTGATTTTTCATTCGCGAAGGGTTAAAATTCAAACTTAGATACCTACTAGATTTCAATTTGGGCTAAAATTGAACAAGCAATCTTCATCTTTCCTTTGGTGCTTAAAACAAATCAAACCATTTCTTTTAAGGATAAAATGAATGTGTGCTTTTATTATTTTGTAATTATTTACACAAAGTAATATCATCAAAAGATGTATGCACTTCTCTCGCGCCTCACAGTGATCTTGAGAATCAAAAGGCTTTTGGTGACATTAAGTTGCATAAATAATTTCGTATACACACTTCAATTTGGGTTTAAAATTGAACATCTTGTGCGAGTGTGAGTAGAGCATCATCGCAGCTTATATTCTCTTTCTTTGAGCCATCAAAGATTGATTGAGTTACTGATTTTTTCTTTGCTTTTTTTTGTTTATCCTAGAGGGCCTGCCTTGGGGAAAAAGTACTCACCCAAGGGAACGACTCAACTGGTAACACTCTAAAGCCAAGAGTATTTCCAGCCAGGATATAAATGTGGATATTGGAAGAAACACCAGTATCACGCGGTTGATTCTGACAAGATGGATCTGAAAGGGGACTTTTGTTGTATGGGTCAATCTCCACGGATGGATAGTCCTTACTAGAACCCATGTGCTAGAATTTTCCAAAATCCTTAATCTATTTGTTGGTGCAAAAACGGTCATTCTGAAGCCGCCCCACACTTTTACGGTCTTTAGTAGAAATGGAAAACATGCCATGGGAGTTTCATGGGTGTTGATGCTTGGCTGCCCCAATTGACGTTAATGAGCAGTGGAGTGCAGCCAGTGGGGTCAAGCATCTAACAATTCACTATAGATAAGTGTAGTTGGACTTGTCCAAGTGGGGATTCAACAAATATTGTCTTACACATCCATAGGGTTTGTACTTGTTCTTGGTTCAAAAATATAGTGCTTTATTCGAAAAAATTTGCAAACAAAAATTCAACATGATTCTCAAGATTTCAAACCCTCTAGGAGGAAAATACCATTGAACAAATTCTTGTGTTATTGCTTTCCCTTGGGATTACATCCTTAGAGGTTTCTAAACACTTGAGTTTACATCTCAATTTTCCCCCTAAAGTTAAACAATAGGTAATCTTTTTCTTAAATTCATCAAAATTTCGCATAATATACCTTGTGAAATGAGATGAAGTTGAGACATTGAACATTCAGTTTGAAAACTAATCAAGAGTGTGTTTGTGGTAAAAATAATCCATTAATCAAAGATCAAAGACAATTGGACCCCACAAATGTGTCTCCAATGATTTCACGAAAAGTCAAGATCAAGAAACCAAAGGTGAAAGCCCTTAGTTTGATAGCCCATCAAGAAAATCTCTCTATGTTATACGAAGTTAGACAAAGACTGCTTTTCAACTTTTACAAGAAGGCTTCAAGGAACAATCCCGGTTTTTATTCATTCTATTATTGCCAAAACCAAAATCTTTTCAAAGAGTTTGAACATCTTGTTTAGACAAAAACTTGTTCTTCAATACCTAGGTCTAGGAAAACAAAGTGTCTTTTTTAGTTTCATTTTAGGATCAAAGAAAATCAAAATCTTTCTCATCCATCCTTCAAAACATAAAAAAAAAACCATCATCTCACAATCACCTTTTGGAAAATCTTGAAATCATCCTTACTACTAGGCATTTTTGAAAAATCAAAACCATCAAAATCATTGAGACTAAATCCTTTAAAACATTATCAAAATCATCTTGTTTGGCTTAGTATATGTAGATGAATCCTTCATAATATGCTTAGTGAAACTATCATCTTGTTTGGATAGGTGTGGATAGATGCATCCTTCTTCCCACACATATTCGAATTATCATCATTTGAGAAAATCCATCCTTAGGTAATCATCCAAAAATCTTAAGGTCTATTTGTTCAAAATCCAAATCCAAATCAAAACCAATCAAAGACAAATCCCAAAATCAAAATCTGCAACATATCCCAAAAATTCCCAAAAGCCTGGTATCTCCTTCAAGACTTACCAAAAGATCATAACATCCACATCATTCATCCTTTTCATCATCATCATATCATCTCTTGATCCGCAACATATCCTAAAATTTTCCACTTTGGGGCATAAAATAAAGACCAATGTAAAGAAGTCAAGAGATTCATCTCCCATTCTTAAAAATTGATCCTTGTTTTATGGTTCAAACTAGATCTCAATACAAGAATAGCATGGAAGCCAACAAAGAAACACCCGCTTCAAGTGATTTAAGTCAAACCACTCTTGAAATGAATCCCATTGGGTCGGGAACTCTCACAGTGAACCTTCTGACATCATCGCAAAACCCGCAAGAGGAAAACCAAGGAGAGGATCTCACCTTTGGGATGTCTCATGATGAAATGACTGAAATGCTTCAAAATCTAGAAAACCATAAAATCATCAACATCATGATGAGGCTCAACCCTTCGTTAGACATGCTTGAATTAGCAAAACAAGGAGCCAAGTTACCTTCCGATTTTGACATAAGTACCATAGTGGAGACATCATTTCCTCTAATCTCATCCACCATTCCCATTTCATCCACACCTCCATCCCAAAACATCACGCAAAACATTCCCAAAATCATGACATCTTTTGCTCCAACCGAACCCAATGTTAGCAAGGGAAATGCATTTCTCAATGCTCTTCAAGCACACCCCCTTTTCAATAATCAAAAATTGGATGCAAACACCACCTTGGAATAAAACATACCCCAAAACCCATTACACAAGAATGTTCCTTTCACTCTACATCATGATCCATCATAATTATTTTTCCACAGAGCACCTCAAATCCCACTCCTCACAAATTCACAAGAGGAGGGAGACATGTTCGGACTAGGGGGAATGTTCGACACCACAACACTTTCACAAGGATTCAACCCCCTTACATTTCCACCACTTCCACCATTTCCATTACCATCCGCACCACTCCTTGGTTTAGGGCTTCCCCCTCTACCAAGTATCAATCAAAACAACATCCCAACCATCAATCAAAGAATTATGCCAAATGCTCAAAACTTATTGATGACATCGCAACAACAAATAGAAAATACACAAGCAATCACAACAACATCAAACACCCCCATAACATTGCAAAGCATGGTCTCTCAAGGGGAAATCACATCAACGATGCCACTCATCACTCAAACCATCACACCAACAACACAATCCACCAATCAAATAATCAACATGACATCACCACTCACCACTACCACAAACACCATTCTGAATCCACCCCCACCCCCACCACCACCAACTTCCACCGCATCAAGTCAATATAATGCAGCATTGCAAGCCACTTTTCAAAGAGGATACCCAAGTGCAAAAAAAAAAAGCCGTACAACTAGCTGCTCAAGCTGCACAAGCTGCCCAAGCGTAACAAGCCCAAGTGTTATTGCAACAACAACAAAAACAAGCTACCCAAGCCGCACAAGCATTGCAAGCACAAAAGGCTGCTCAAGCACAAATTCTATTGCAACAACAAGAAACACAAGCACAAGCCCAAGCACAAGCGATGCAAGCTCAAGTGAAAGCTCAATATCAGGCACAACAAGCTTAATATCAAGCACAACTTCTTGCACAAAGACAAGAAGCACAATTGCAAGCATATCAACAAGCCATAAAGCAATATCAAGAGCAGCAAGAAGCAGCAGAATTGGCAGCCCAACAACAAGCATTGTTGGAACAACAAAAAGCACAACAACAAGCATTGTTGGAACAACAACAAGCGCAACAACGACAAGATCAACAAAAAGTGCTATTCATACAAAAGCAGGTTGAAGCCTACCTAGCTCAGCACAACATAAAGGTCCCATTACATAACACGTAAAAAAAAACACCGACCAATCCACCCGTCCAACCCATGATTGAAACACCCCAAAACACTTTCATCCCACCCCCTGATCCTCAAACCGATGTGACAACACAAATCAGGTTGCTCTCGCAACAAGTGCTTGATCTTCAATCAAGGCCAACAACCAAAACACCGAGCAACTTGTGTCCCTATCCATTTGATCGGAGCCTAGAGATGAAACCATTCCCCAAGGGATTTAAAATCCCCAAATTTGACAAATATCGAGGGATGGGAAACCCTGAAGATCACATCAAGGAATTCCAGGTTCATTGCATGGAGGTCGCATATGACGATACTTATCTGATGCGGCTATTTCCTAAGAGCTTGGTAGGCCCCACTATAGAATGGTTCTCTCACTTACCTTTAGGCATTAGAACATTCCGTGAAATCAAAGATGCATTCATCAAGAAGTACGCATGCAACATTACAATGGATGTTAGTCTCGAAGAACTCTCAGCTCTAAAACAAGGAAAGGGTGAATCATTCGCCTCATTCCTACAATGATGGCGATCCAAGGCCAATCGAAGCAAGTGGACCATGCCAGAAGAACAACAAGTTTGCACCATCATAGCCAACCTTGAAGGCCGCTTGGCATTTCATCTCAAGATTCAGGGAATCACCACATATGATCAATTAATCTCCAAGGCACTTAGCATCGAAAGAGCCCTTGTGACTCAACCCATAGAGTCAACATCATACCACGACCAGCAAAACACCCACCCACCATCCAATTACAATGATAAACCTTGCACGTGGGCAAGGAACATAAACGTTATAAATGATGGTGTCGTCGATGCCAAGGTGGTCATTAGTGGTCCTCACCAAAACACACCCACACCGCAAACCCAAAGACCACACCAAAATGCTCATCACACAACATACCACCAAAACAACATTGATCCAACCATCAATAATCTCAATGACCAAACAGGACCACCCCAATGCAAAAGCTATCCCAAATGAAAATACACCACTTTGGGGGAACCACTTGAAGACATAATGAAGAAGTTGATAGAAAAAAAACTCATCCAAGCTCCTACATTCAAAAATTACCAAGAACCAGATGTTAAACCTCCTTGGTATAATGAGAATCAACTTTGTGAATTCCAAAAAATCAAAGGACACACCACAAACAGTTGTGTGAGATTAAAAAACATTGTTCAAGATCTCATTGATAAATGAATCATCAACGTGGAACAACCTATAGGAAATCAGGATCTTAAGATATACATGAATCTGATGCCAAATCATGGCAACAAAGGGAATAAAAATGACAAAGGGAAGGGTACCCACTCAAATGTAAATCATGTATATGAAACATTTGTCGCCTCCCTAGATGAACAATGCATGGTTATTACTATCAAGGGTGCCTATGCCGAAGATTGTGGAGTCACCACAAGAGGCAGAAAAATAACCATCACAAGGTCATCCCAACCAAATAAAACCCTTGCATCTAGATCCATTCCTAATGGCTACAATGTCCTAGATCAACTCAAAAGAATGCCAGTGCAAATCTCCATTATGGGGTTGCTAAAAGTCTCATCTTCCCATAGGAAAATCCTTGAAGAAGCGTTGGCATCATCCACTGTCCCCGCAGATCTCGATACAGAGCAATTCCAAGCTATGGTCGGAAATATAACACCTAATCTCCTTACATTCTCTAACCAAGATTTTCCAACCCAACTATCTCACAACCATGCACTTCACTTGGAAGCCATTATACATAAGAGAAAAATCAAAAGTGTCTTGGTGGATGGAGGTGCGGGCTTGAACATATGTTCCCTAATTCTCATCAAGTAGTTGAAAATACCAGAAGATTCCATCGATAAAGGAAAGGGCATCACGATAAGAGCATATGATGACCAAGAAAGAGTGTCTCAAGGCACAATTAAACTCCCTATTCAAGGAGGACTGAATCTCATGCAAACTACTTGTCAAGTCTTGGATCTTGACTTGCCATATAATATCCTCCTGGGACGCCCATGGATCCATGCGATGAAAGCTGTAGCATCAACCTTCCACCAATGTGTGAAATTTCACATAATGGACAAGAAGTTACCGTTCATGGGGATCCTAAACCTTTTTCATATTGCAAAAATCTTGAGGAAAAGTACTACAAAATCCCCCAAGTGCCAAACAATGATGAAGGCCCATCCACACAATACATCGACCCTGCCACTCTCGCGTCCACTTCTGCGACAAAGAAACCCGCCACTCCCACCATCCCCACCATCTCTGATATCAAGTTCATCATCCAGGAGGATGGTTGTGGAAGCTACAAACTCCCTAACAATGCTTTTGTGATAGGAGAGTTACCACAATCTCCTTGATCATGGGGACGTCCACAAGAGAACCAAGCTTCCACATCAGAAACATCTCCTGAATACTATCCTAAATTCACAAGCTGGGGAGACCTTGGCTAGGAGGTTATTGAGGAAGATCCATTGCACATGCTCTATCAAGACGAAAGACCAGTACCAGATTTACCAATGGATGAGACAAGCAAGGGCCTACAAATGATGCTTACAATGGGCTACAACAAAAATTGAAGACTGGGACAAAATGATAATGGGCTCATAATACCTATCATGCCAGAGACACAACCTATAAAAAATATTGGCCTTGGATGTACCCCTCCGAGAATAACCATATGTGGCTAAAGTCCTTCGGTTAGAACGGTTAATATTTCTCCTCAACTAATACTAGCACAAATACACTCACCAATATTCACAAGTACAAACACACATAACTTTATAACTAAGGCCTATGTTAGTAGCGATGATGAAGATACTTTGACCAACCTACCTAGGTTATTTGAAGATACTTCCCTTTGCATGATTAGCATTGTCTCCTTCAAAACAGACCATCAAAATTATGATATTCACCTAGTCTACCCCCAATTGATCGACTATGACCAATGAGGACCACCGATTCTTGATACATTCAAAAATGATGAGGCGCTCTCAGAATTCATGGGATTGAGAGATAACATTCTAGATGGAGATCACAAAGTAGGGTTTATAATGGAGTTAGACACACATGCCTATTACAGGGAAACGATTGAATCCTTCAATCACAAAAGTGAGAAACTAAGAATCATATCTAAGTCCTTGAGTGAAAACCACACTGTGGCACTCTCCGACAAGAAAATAGTAAAAAGAAAGGACATATCTAATGGTGAAAACCTCTTTGAGGCACCTGAGGATGAAGGATTCAATCTTCCTTTAAGAGCTATTCATCAGGAAAAGTCAGTAGTATTGGCCGAAAAATGCAATCCAGTCAACCTAGGAACAGAGGAGACCCCGCATATCACATTCTATGCAGAACTACTATTATCATAAGAGCAAGAACTCCTAGCAGCATTCCTAAAGGAAAGACAAATAAACTTCGTATGGAGTTATGCTGACATGCCAAGGCTTGATCCAGAGACTGTGGTTCATCACTTAGCAGTGTATCTAGATGCAAAACCTGTCAGACAAAAGCTCTGAAAAATGCATCCTCAGATCGCCTTATTGGTCAAAATGAAGCTCAAAAATTTGTTAGATGCAAGATTTGATGAGCCCAAAATATGCTCATATTTTGGGTATCATGGTGTATTTTTAATACCCTTACTTTTGTTGTTCATGGTTGTTTAAACTCTTTAGAAACCTTTTATTGCGGGATATCCTGTAGCAATACACTTTTATATTCCTACAGCCTATCATGTTGATATATCTATATTTATTACCCTGTTTGACTTCCCGAATGACTGGTATAATGCATGTAGTTTTTCAATAATAAAGTAAATTTGATATGTGATTAATAAATGGATATCGTGTAAGTTTCCATGCATGTTTCCATTCGCTTCTGTTGCCTTGTGTTTCACAGGTTGTTGAAGAAAGTATGAATGAGTCAAGCGCAGCTGATCTCGGCCTTGCAGTAAAGTCCATTTCCTACATGACTTTGAGGAAGTTATTCTAGTGAAGACTCTTTGACCGAAATTGTTGGGAAGAAATTTAAATGTCATTTAATTTGGAAAGAGTGGAATGCTGAATTCTCTCTGAATCATGTTGAGCAGATAAGTTCATTTATTTAGTCTGTTGGTCAATTCCAGGATACATTTACATTCACATCTTTCTCTGTTAGGGTTAGTTAGTTAGTTGTTTTCCTGATTTAAATAAGTGTTCCTCCTGCGCTAGTGTGCAAGCATAACGAGATAGAAAGGATATCATGTAAAAGTTAGTATGATAATAAAAAGTAGAGTATGTATGATAAGAAATAGAGTTTTGTGTTAGTTTTCATATGAACAGAACAATGTACACCACTATGAGTTTATGAATAAAATTTGATGAAGTTCTGAGTTTAATACTAGCATAATTAGTTGATGCTTGCTAAGGGGGCCCACTTAGTAAGTATTTGTAGTTAGTTAGTTAGTCGTTCATTTTCTATTGATCATAAGTTAGAATTAATTCTTGAAGTTTCTTTGCAAACTCAGTCTTATATTGTTCCTGCAACATCGGGAATCCATCCCTGTGTCTGTTCATGCAGCATAAGGCCAGTTCATAGTTTGTTTCTCAGTTGGTAGTTGTTATGGTTTTTTATTTGATTACGTTTAGAGAATTTTGCATTACCTTCCTGTAATGTAGGCAGAATTATTTTCAAGTATTTATTTTTGATAGGTTGTGACTGAAACTGGTTCTTAGTGCACATACAGTGCCACTCCATTTCAAGTATACATTCCCTGGTTTGACAAGTAAATGAACGACCATGAAAAGATATTAGTTTCCTATTGGAATGTCCAATTCCCAGGATAGGTTTTTCCATGATTTTCATATCCTTTTGTTGGCACGACCAAGATTCATACAACCAATATATTATCCAGAATGGGTATCAAACTTGGTACTTGTTTCAAAGCCCGATGCAGCCATTAGAATCTGCACAGACTTCCAAGATTTGAACAAGGCATGTCCAAAAGATGATTTTCCACTTCCAAACATTGACATGATAGTAGACATGACAACAGGACACGAGATGCTATCACTAATGGACAGATTTTTAGGATACAACCAAATCATGATAGCAAAAGAAGATCAACATAACACAACTTTCACTTGCCCATGGGGGACCTACTGTTGGAATATGATGCCATTCAACCTAAAGAACACAAGAGAAACATATCAAAGGGCCATGACATTGATCTTCCATGACATGATTCACAAAACAGTTGAAGACTATGTTGATGACATCCTAGCTAAGTCAAGAAATAGAAAAGATCATATAACAACCCTAAGTGCTATCTTTGATAGATTAGAGGAATAAAAAGTCAGACTAAATCCTAAGAAGTGCGTCTTCGGCATACAATCAGGTAAACTACTAGGATATATAGTGTCCATGAGGGGTATCGAAGTGGATCCGACAAAAGTCAAAGCAATCCTTGAGATGGAAGCACCAAGGAATTTAAAACAACAGAGAGGTCTCCAAGGCAGACATCAATCCATCTGATTATTCATAGCACAACTGGAAAATAAGCAAGATCCACATTATCACCTACTCCACAAGGGGGTAGCATACAAATGGGATACAAAATGCAAAGAAGCATTCAACAAAATCAAGGAATATCTATTGACACTGCGAATCTTAATGCCACCCATCCCAAAGAAGCCATTGATCTTATATGTGTTAGCAACACCAACAACCCTTGGGGCTCTATTAGCCCAGCATGATGAAAATGAAACCGAGAGGGCTATCTACTATATCAGTAGAACAATAGTTGGGCATGAGCTAAACTACTCATTCATCGAGAAATCATGTCTTGCAGTAGTGTTTGCATCCCAAAAATTTAGACATTACATGTTGGCACACAAGATAAAGCTCATCGCAAAAAATTGATCCCCTCAAGTATCTACTATCAAAGGCAATGCTTACAAGCAGAATGGAAAAATGGGTAATGATATTATCAGAGTACAACATTGAGTATGTTGAACGGAAAGCAATTGAGGGTCAAGTTATTGTAGATGAACTAGCAGAGGAACCAATTTATTTAGAGAACTCGCTTGTTTTAGAGTTTCCAGATGAATTTATTTTCAACATCAACGTAGCTGATCATTGGAAACTATACTTCGATGGTTCATACACTCAGAATGGATCAAGATCTGGTTTCTTCTTCATCACCCCACAAGGGGATTGCATACCAAGATCATACAAACTGGCATTCCTTGCACCAACAACATTGCGGAATACGAGGCTTTGACTATAGCTCTCAAGATAGCAGTGCAATGGAACATCATGGTTCTCAAAGTGTACAGAGACTCTTAGTTGATCATAAATCAAGTCAATAATGAATATCAGACGAAAGATGATAAGCTCACTCCATACAAGAAATTGGTGGAGACTCTCAAAGAATCTTTCATTGAAATAACATTTGAACAGATACCTAGAGCCAACAACAGAGTAGCAGATGCCATGGCAACAATTGGGTCCCTACTCGACATCCCCAAAAATGTTCCAAAATATGAATTCCTGATCGAATAGCTTCTCGTGCCCACATTTGAGGTACCAAAATCAGAATTTGTGTGTGAAATCATTGGTCCTAATGATCCTTGGTACCATGACATTTGATGTATCTTCATATAGGAGTCATACCCGCTGACCTACCTTCAAACCTAACATGAACCTTTGTCAAAAAGGCATCTAGATTTGTCATCCTAGGTGATACCTTATACCGTAGAAGCATAGAAGGTACCTTGCTATGTCACCTAAATGTTGAGGAGGCATTGACTACTCTAACCGAAGTTCACAACTGTATCTATGGTTCACACTTGAGCAGAATGACCATAGCCAAGAAACTGTTGAGGATGGGGTATTATTGGCCCACAATGGAGAGAGAAGCACATGATCATGCTAAAAGGTGTCTAAAATGTCAGCAGCATGGGGACCTCATCCATGTTCCAGCTCAAGAGCTTCACCCGATCATCACACCATGGCCCTTTTCGAAGTGGGGCCAAGATCTCATTGGAAAGATCACACCCACCTCATCCAATGGCCATAAATTCATCATAACTGCAACTGAGTACTTCACAAAGTGGGTGGAAGCCATACCCATCACGTATATCACTGGGAAGCAGATCTCAAAATTCATCCTAAACTATCTCATCTGTCGTTACGGTGTCTCACAAGCCATTATCTCAGATAACAAGACACCATTCAAGAATCAAGATGTTTGTGAATTGCGTGATAAATTCAAAATCTAGCATCACTTCTCTGCCCCGTACTATCCCCAAGGCAATGGCCAAGTAGAAGCCATGAACAAAACCATCCTCAAAATCCTTAAGAAAATAGTCAATGACGTAGGTCATGACTGGCACTTGCAGCTTAATCCCACCCTCTAGGCTTATCAAACCAGAATTTGCACACCCACCGGTGCCACCCTTGGTATACGGATCAGAAGTCGTACTCCCCATTAAGATTGAGCTCCCATCTCTCAAGATATCATTGCAAAACCTCATCACGAATGAAGAATATTAGGTGTCAAGACTAAACGAGATGGAGTTAGTAGATGAGAGACACATAGATGCTTTAAATCATTTGCAGGTCTATCAAAATAGACTCAAAAGGAGCTATAATAAGAAAATCAGAAGCAGGACTTTCCAAGTCGGAGAACGGGTCTTAAAAGAAAATCAGAAGAATGTCCCAAACCCAAGCAGCAAAGGCAAGTTTGAACCTAATTGGTTAGGACCATTCGTTATCACAACAAGTTACAAATCAGGGGCATATTAGTTATCAACACTAGAAGGGGAACCTCTATAGGAGCCAATGAATAGCTCCCATCTCAAAAAAATTTATGCCTAATTCTTTCAAGGTATAGAACCAAAAATTCCAAAATAAAATAAAAATAAAATCATAAAATGTCTTGAAGAAATGGTTACTTCGGCAAAATCCTAGCAAACAGGCATCTTGGTAACAACAAAAAAAGAAAAAAAGAAAAAAATCCAAAAAAATAGAGAAAGGATAAAAAATAGTAAAGAGAAAAAATCATCCTCTAGTGAAAACCACTTCAGTGGCACTTTGGGCAAGTACCTCAGTGAAAACCTGGCAAATAGGGGCCTTGTGTAAATAAGAATTTTCCATCCACCAGGATCTGTATGGCTTGATCTACATCATCAATCCATTTCACTTTCATCATCCATCGCATTCAGGTCTCCATCCATCACACATCCACTCGCATCCACACCATAGCTTGGTCATGTGTTCGTATCATGATCCCTCCTAGTACTACTCGGCCCATCCTCAAGGTTAGTTTGTCATGCCTTTATCAGAGTAGTCTATTGCATCACGCTAGGGGCATGTTCTTATCGGACTAGATTCGTGTATATTCTTAAAGTCCTCAAATCAAAAAATCCAAAAACATCAAAAAATTAGAAAATCCAAAAACATCAGATAATCAGAAAATCCAAAAACATTCAAAACATCAAAATCCAAAAATAAATAAAAAATAATGTCGTCTTGTCAAACTACGTCATCTCTAAGCTTGAACGTAGGCAAGGTTAATCTTTGATCATCCCTCGAGACATTTAGGTTAGTTCTTTAGGAGTCTGTCATAATAAACTAACATTTCATCATGTATATCTTCATTTGTAAATTGGTCAAGTCTTCAGTTGAACTACGTGGTCTCTGTGTGAATAACGTAGGCAAGGATAATCTGTTGATCAGCCCCCGAGGCCCCTAGGATAGGTCTTTAGGCTAGTCTCTTGGTCAAAATCTCAAAAATTTCCAAAAACATTGAAAAATTATAAATCAAAACATTTGTAAAACCTTGAAAAATACCAAAAACAGCCTCAAAAACATTGCAAAACCCCAAAAACATCCAAATATTTTAAAAAATCCATCCATCTCATATCGCTTGCACCCACAATAAACACCACTCATAATAAACTGATCGTCATCCTCAACCTTTGGTGAAACAGTTAGAAACAAGTCCAGCAGGTTAAAAGTGAAAACCTCGAACGTTAAGCCTCAAGTCTAAGTCAGTATGTAAACAAGTTGGTTAATCCTTTGTGTCGATATTCCATCATCCAAACAGTCCCATATCAATCATCTGATAACATTGTGTCCTAGGATGAATCCTTCCTACAAGGGGAATTATTTATCAGAAAGAACACTTTGGATAAATGAAATGGCTTGCCACCATCCACTAACATGTCCTAGGATGTATCCTTCCTACAATGGGCATTATGTTTTGGAAATAGTTTTGATCCTTATCCTTAAAAACACATTCCCTTATGGTTAGTGGTATCGAAGAACATCAACTTGTTTGTGTGCTTTATCTTTTTCTTTTGACTTATCTCATTGCGCTCACTCCAAGGACCTCTCGATGATATCCGAACGAAGGATTTAGAGAGATAGGAATGGGGCAACGATCATTATCCTTTTGTCTGCTATGCTTGTTGGACGTTCTTGTAAAATAACTTGGTGAATACTTTCTTTGTTAGACATGTATCGAGGATGATTTGGATAGCTTGTTGACTATTGCATTGATTGGTTATACCTTTCTATGTTTTGGTCTGAGGTGTTTAAAAATTCTAAATAGTGCATCCTAGCAAGGTTTTCGTATGTCAGGTGTGAACAAGAATACTCCTATATATTTTTTGATTCAAAGTCCATCACACTAAGTACAATGCCATCCTAGTCCTTTATACCTTGATGCATCGTGCTCAGGCGTGTTATCAAACATAAAGTAAGTGACCCTTTTAAAATCCCAATTCTTGATAAGCAAATCTTACATTTCTCATCATCCATTTCTCATCATCAATTTCTCATCATCATCTCTCATAATGTTGGCTTGTTGGATCCTCTTGTCATCATCTAATGTCTTCCGCACTAACATCATAGCATGAATAGTTAATCATCATCACCAATACATCCATCATGCATCCATTATGCATTTATCTTGCTTCCATAAATCATCAGTATTTTGCATATCATCTCGCATGCATAAACATCATCATAATATAGATTTGTTAGTCTAAGCATCCATTGCATAATCACAGCACATCACATCATCAATCTCATCCATCTCGCATCATATAATCATTTAAGTTGTTTAAGATAATATAGATTTGTTATTCTAAGCATCTTAAAATCATCTCATTTGCATCATCATCCATAACCACCCATTTTGAACCTCTTTATCAAGAAATCGACACTCAAATCAAATCTTTTCACTCGATCTCTTGAGGGGGCAATGTACCAGTGTACTTCTTTCCACTAGGGCATCCGAAAAATCAGAATTTTTTTGAATTTTGATCGCGGCAAGTTATTCTTTGAACCAACGCAACAAGTACATTGCTTCAAAGAGGGGAAAAATGTAGACATGAAAAATTAACATTATTCATTCGATTAGATTCAGTCATCAACTAAATTAGGTTTCACATTAGGTCCATTCACCAATTAATTAGGCTCACCTTCATCCATTCATTAGGTAATCTCATTTCCTAAGGTCATTTATTTAAAATTAGATAAACATTATCATCAAGCTTTTAATAAATCAAGCATTCATTTAATCAAATCCCAAATCATACTCCATCCTTTTCTGAATTAAATAAATCAAATATTTAAGTCCTAAAAGTCAAACTCACCTAATCATCGTTAAGTTAACCTAATCCTAATCAGCCTAACCTAATCACCCATCACATCCTCTAGATAAGGCCACTTGCACAAATAAATCAATTTATTGATTTATTAAAACCCTCATTTTCACTCAACATGGAATTTATGGGGAATATTCCCTCAAGTTTGAAAAAACATGACAAGTTGACT
>VDFB02288784.1:0-12361 GCA_007258455.2 Sequoia sempervirens | reverse complement strand
GCAAATGGGGTAACGTACAACTAAAATGAATATCAAATAATAATACTTTCTACAAAAATAATTGTCTATCGCAAGCAAAGAAATAATGGAACAATATATGTTTTTCTTTTCGTTCTTTTTATTAAAAAGAACACATTTAGACCAAACGAGATGAACATAAACTTACTAACCACTTATATCAAAGTAGGATGGTGTATGCACTCCAAGCTCTCTGGAATGAATGAAAACCTTATATTGCCTGGTTATTTGAACCCATAATTGTTTCCTTATATTGGGAGAAAAAAAGGCTAATAATTAGATGTAATCTTCACCACTCTTCACACCAACTTCGTCTCACTCTGGTTCTCTATTACTCCACTCGAAATTTATCCACCACCATCTCAAATGCCCACTCAAGACAATAGAACTCATGGCTTTGCTCAAGGGAACTAGAGACAATCAAATCCCTTCTCCCAATAACCAGCTTGAAACTACTACTCTAGGTCTAGGTACCCACGTGCCCAATCTCAATGACACATTCAGTATATGCTTTTTCTACCAACATAACCAGTTCCAAATCAGAAACTCTAGAACAAGTTCTCATTGACCAAAATATTCTGCAAATATCCCTATCAATGAACCCACCCTATCGATGTAAGAGCTAGTTGTATATTGTCAAAGACGTAACTTGTAATGTGGGTTGAGGGTTTATCATACACCAAGTCTCATCTAAATGATCATCAAGAGATATAACATTTGATTTGAGATACCACAATAGAGATACTCAAAAGAGTGATTTGTTCCTCAAGGAATATTGTTTGGTGTAACCTTACCTTAGGGGAGTAGATTAAGCAACACAAATTTTGGCTACATATATTGTGCCTAGTTTTCAGAATAAATCTACAAGGTTGAAAGTTGCAGATGAAGCAACCCCCCATTAGATATTAATGACAATAAATGAGATACAAGTAAAAATAATAATAGAGTGCAAAGATAAAGTCAAAAACAAGATGAACGATTATTTAATGGCTCTGCCCCTGCAGGATGGAGATTTGTCTAAACCTTATCAGTCAATTGGCATTTTGATGATGGTCAAATATTTTTAAGTGACTTTAAATTTACACCATGCACAAATAAAGGAAATAATATGCAGAGGATAATTTCTATCAAAAGGGAAACTGAAGTGATACAAAAATAATATGTGGAAGGCGGCTGCAAGTTATGACTATAACATAAGAAATGTGGTGCTAACCATTTTAATGCTGTTTCATTATTGGACCAGCATCAGAGTATTTTATGTATAGTCAAAATGTGATGTTCAGTGTAAGTTTGTACACAATGAGTTTCTCATATTTTATGCAATTGTTAAATTTTATTCAGTTGAAATTAATTTCATCCATACTCAACCAACACAACCAAAATCTTAAAAATTTTACTCGGTTAAAATTTAAAGTCTACTGCCTAGAAACTGTCTTTGATAAATCCAACATTATTCATGCAGCATGTCTGTGCATAGCTACATATTGGAGTTCACATATAACATAATACTTAAGATCAGTTTGAAGAAAGAAAACTATACATTTGAAAAGATGATATACAAATAATGGGGATGATACCAATTTGTTATCTTGCATGAAAATTAGGGACAGTTCAATCATACAGCTAGAAAAGAATCATATCACAATCTATGCATCAACTCAGGCAATATGGGATCCAAATATCATCCACCATTCATATGAAACCTAAAACATTAGCTGCAAGCCCTTGGTGTAGGCCCTCAAAATAGGTTTCTTACATGTTTGTAAAGAGATTGTATGTCTGCCGTGGAACTTGACTGTACTCACCTACAGACAAAAGAGTCAAATTAGTTACATTAGTCAAATTTTCAACAGAGAAATCCCTACTAAACCAAAACAATTTAATGTAAAAGAAGGTTTTGTTTTGAAAGCTTGGATTTTAAAATTTTCAAGTACAAATCTTGATTATGCTGAATGAAATGCTTAAGATAATCTATTATAGAAAGTGAATGGGATTAAAAAGGGGCCAAATCGTAAGGTGCTTTACTAAATATTCTTCATTGATTAAACATTTTAATGTCTGAGTAGCTATCACTAAAGAAAATGCTTAATCAATGTGAATTTACCATACAACCTCCACTATGGAGACAATGTCTTCCTTGGACCACAACTGAATATCATTGTGCTGAATTTCATGAATGAAAGGTTGCTATTAACAAAAAGAACCTAATTAGTCTCAAAGAAGAACCTATTTAAAATGCATTAATAAAAAGAGAAGAAGAGCTCTTTACAAGCCTAAAATGACAAGTTCTTGACTGCCCCATAGGACATCATTGAAGAACCGTAATAACCAAGAAATGATTGCTGTCCACTATGAAGAATACAAAAGGCATTTATTTTGGAATAAAGAGAGATCACAAAGAAATAGGCAGAGGAACAAAGAAAGATTGCAAAGGAACAACCATACTCCTCTCCAAGAAGAGTAGCCATAATTTTGGCATGTTTGCTCGTGTCTATGCATTTTAGGGAAGCATGACTTGAAAGAGTAATTCTTTAAACCTAAAAACAAAATAGTATTATTTCTTCACAAATAAGATGGTACATAAAATTTTGCAACTCATGATTTACACATTGCAAAATTATATGATTTAGGGAGATGGGAAGTAAGTTCAGCAATATGGATTTTTTTGTCAATTGTAGGAAGCTGTTCAACATTGCTAGCTCACCCTTTCAAAAGACATCATAAGAATGCACTGCTAGCTTGAGTGAGGCGAAGACTAGTATTGAAGCAAAGCTATAAGAAATTAGTGAGTCAGAACTACTCCAACTGTTACATCCCAAATTGTGAAGTTACTATTTACCATTATTACATAGGGTAAATGTGAATGTAACGTGAATTCTGGAGATGAATTAATGATGCTTGTACCTTGTTTTCAATATGGATGTTATCTCATTTGATGTTATCTTAGTTGATGTTATTCATGGTGATATATTGCATAAATGAGAATAGATGGTAATTGAATTATGAATATTCTAACTTAGGAAATGTTTATATATATACTGCTTATTGTTGTGAACAATTGACTGCAAAGGCATGTGCTCGTGATGTAGGTATATGAACCATTGCTCCAAGGGGAGGGGAAGTATCACTCGGGAGAGGAGCTTGGTCAGGTAACCGGTAAAATAAACTATCTGAGCATACACACACGTCACCTTAGATTGAGTGAACTAAGTCAGTTTGTGTGGGTTAAGTCATCCGTAGCTTGTATGTTTGCATTAGGAGTCTGGTCTACTTTTGTATGCATTTAAGAGTGATGTTTATCTATATATATGTCTTGTTGTATTACAATCATTATGATGGTAACATAAATGAATGTAAGTGAATAGGGAGAAGACACATATACAATATATAGTATATACACGTATCCATATGTATATGCATATCGATACAGCATATGATTGACAGATGGATATGCTCATACGGATGCATCGATATGGTATACCTACACATACATGTACATAGAGGTATATACAGATATATAAATGTATATATGCATATAATATGTGGATATTAATAATATTATATTATTATTGCCTGACAATTTACATATATATATATATTGGATATGCTAACTGGCTTACGATATGTTTACAGTGTGATATATCTATATATATATATATATATATATTGATATGCTAACTAGCTTACTTGACATGTTTATAATAGCAGATATATATATATAATTATATATATATATATATATATATATATATATATATATATATATATATATATATAAAATTTGGTTCTTTAATATATATATATATATATATATTTATTTATTTAATATTTAATCTCATAGATGGAAATCAAATTATTTTCCACATTGATTTGATATTAAACTTTAACTATGGAAATCAAGTTAAATTATACCTAGCTGAATATTAAGTCATCAACCATTTGGGAATCAAATGATTCGAAATATTTATCTTTGGAAAAAGGAAATTAAAATACATCATTCTTCAATATGATGAGAATCGAAATATTTCTTGTGCTATCTTTTGAACTTTGAACAAAATGGAATTAACGGCATAAGGAAATCGCGCACCCAGCTTCATGCGCACAGAACACAGAGGCGATGACCAAGTCGTTGGAAAATCCAACACAATTGTAAGTCTATCATTTGAGCCAAAATAATAGGCTATGTGGGCATTAAACACCAATGGACTTTTTCACTGTGAACATTCTACCCGCCAGATTATGAAATTGGCGCCACATCTAGAAAAGAAATCTATAGGTGTGAATTCTATAAAATTTACCATGTGCAATGGAAATAGTCTAAAATCTGCTGTCAATCATTGGAAGTCGACTCACCTCATTGAAACTGAGTATGGGATTGAAATTACGCCACATAGTGGGTTGATTATTTCTCATTACAGTGGTGGCAAACCACATGCCATCTATAGAGGAAATTGTTGGGTTGAGGGTCCTATAAATAGTCGCCCATTCTTCATTGTTTCATTCATTCTTTGTGGTTCAATCATTTTGGACGCATTCACTCATTTTCTGATTGCATTCATTCTCTGAGAAGCAAACTGAGTTCATAATTCCATATTTATACTTCTAAGTTTCATATATTTTACCAGTTGTACAAAATAACAGCTTACCATCATTTCTGAGTGACAAATTGAGAAGGCGTATTATACCAGAATATATGCCAGTTGATAAATTACCCCTGTGTAATTACCAGTCCTGTATACTTGAATCTGTGTGAGGAAAAGAGAATTCTTGAGAGGGAGTTGACATATACCTGAGATACTGGAATTGTTGTGTCATCAACATTCTATTGGAATAAGCGTCTATAGGCATGGTATATTCTTCTACTATTCTTTTTACAAAGATACCATGCTGTTTGAAAAGTATTTTTTGTTTGTGCAAAGGAAGGATAAATGTTGTCTTTGTGGAAAAGGAAAATGAAGCAATTCTAGATATGTTTACATGTGTGTAATAGTCTCCATAATAGGAGAATGTTGTTTGCTTTAGATATTAATCTATTAGGATTGATTGAATGCAGGAGTCACTTGAGGTATTCTTATCTAAGTTATTTATTTAACTAGGGAAGCTAGTGTTTACTCTTAGGAGAGATTACCCAGTATGGGAGAGGTTTAGTATACTTATGTGAATGTAGATTGTTTGAGGATAGGATATCTGGGATGACTGACTATCCAATGAAGGATATACCTATCTTATGTACATACTTAGTTGAGTAGGTTATTACCTAGTAGATTATAATGTGATAGTTTATATGGGATGACTGACTATCCATTGAAGGATATACCTATCTTGGGTAATTACTTAGTAGATTAGTATGTTGTAGGTTAGTCTAGGATGACAAATTATCTAATGAAGGACCACACCTATGCGTAGTGTAAGATAGCCCTAAGTCAAATCAGCCCTAAGTAGTATATATGATAGATGACTTCATTCGAAGTACTAAATGAGAATACTTTGGCCAAAGTAGAGCAATGTACAACATCCACTTAGACTATGTGATACTTGAGACTACACTATCAATTCACCGTGATCCTTTCTGCATGCTAGTTCGGGATTGTGAAATAGCAAGTTCTAGTTATGCAAGACACAGCACTATGCTCAGTTGGTTGTCATTATCAGATACTCTACCAATCTCTTCGTTCGAAGGGAAGGCCATCTATCAAATGATAGATGTGCGGGAGACTGCATTAAGAGTTTGTGGTTGGCGGAAAAGCACCCGAGTGATGCTTCTCCTCCACAGCAGGCGACAGATGACACCAAGATTTGAAAGGAATGGAACTTGGACCTGTTGATGTGCATTTTATGACACACCGAACACTCTAGAATAAAGAGTCCAAAGATGTTTTATCCTCTCTTGAAAAACTACCTCATTTGCTAAGATTGCAAGAAAGATCATACGGCAATTCCAATGCTTCTTAAGTCGGGTGTGGATAAGCTCAATGGGCGTTATGATATGCTAGTGACACAAAGGGACCTATGTTAGCAAATTACTCAAAAGTAAGGACTTAGGTGGATTTGAATGCTCTATTATTATTATTTTTTGGGATTTTTCAATTTTGAGATTCTAAAAAAAAAAAAAGGATGGGGGTTTAGAAGTCCTATACTATTCCTATGAAATCAAGAGACGGTGAGATTAGGTGAAACTAAGGAACAATACTTTGTTTCACCACGATAACGACAACTACACAAAGCAAATGCAATCTTCTAGGATTTGTGCTTAAGATTTCTTTACCATGAATGATACCATCAAGAGAACAATATTATTCAAAGTAAGTATTGAAGCATCCACATTATAAGCTCAGTCTAACTTTACGCATTGAATGAAAATCATCCCTTCAAAGAAAGTATGAGCGAATGTAATGACCCTGCTCAAATCTGACCTCCAAATGTTGATTGGAGGCTCAAGAAATTTCGTCAAACACTTTGCATACAAGGGTCATATGACTGATATAAAATTTCAGATTGCTTTTATGGCTCTTATCTCCACTCAACATCAATAAGAATGTTTGCAAATGACTCTAAATTGACTAAACAATGTCCTAGCATGAATGTGCAACTTATTTTGACAATATTCAATGCATATATATGATCTAAACATGAGAAATGATCACCTACAGCCAACTGGTATTTTAACAAAGTTGGTATGCAAACTAACAAACTGAATACAAATGATATTGAATTGCTCAAATGACACCAGCAACTTATATCTCCTTAATTGCAATGAAATTTCTAATACAATGCTCATGAAATATGGCCAAGACTCTCGGCAATTACATTGGTTACAAAATATGATGATGCTGGTAAAGAATTATGCACCTACAGCTGCAAATGGAAAACTACACTATATGCAATAAAATTATGAACTACTAATAGTGGAACCTGATTGAATGTTGAAGCCCTTGATGATAGATGAAGTAGCAATCAAATTCCAAGCAAAATGAACTCCTCTTAGGCCCAATCGATACTTTCACCCAGCTGCCCCTGTTCTTGCCTGGCAATACTTTAGATAAATAAATGCAGCAATTAAACTCCACCTCTTGGCACTTGAAATGATTGGTAGGACCAAAGGATTAGAATGCATCAATGCCCAGAACCATAGGAGGCTTCTATGATGAGATATGAACAAAAATGTCTTGCCAATGGCGCCCTTGCTGTAGTATATCAGACCATTGCAACTTTAAAATCAGACCCTTAGCACAATGCAAAACTCCTCCAAAATGCATGAAACATCATCTCCATTCACCATAGAATGTAATGCTGCAACCTTCTTGGAGGATCGATGCCAAATGAAGGAGATCTATACAAAATCGTGGCACTAATATGCAGACTAAGATGACTGTAATAATTTATCAAAATTCTGGAAATGACTGAATGAATGCAAATTGACCTCCTCAATGCAAATTTGTTTAAGACTATGAACTCCAAAATGTCTCCAAAGCAAACACCAATCGATATCATACAAAACTTGGCCAAAGGCCACAAAGTTTTAACCAATGAAGCACAAATGAAAGTCTGAAGTAACTTTCTCCCAGTTGCAATAATTCAAGTGATATTTCACACCCTCAAAATTGCTATCAATAAAGAACAATCTACAGAAACCCTAGACTCCACAAGATGAAATGACAAACATCAACATCAACATCAAATCTAGATGATGAGAATGAGGCCCATGATGTTTATTTATACTTTTTCCTCAAGAGGTTGGCCTCCTTCTAGAACTTTTCCAAATCACCTTCTAGAAGGAATATTATAATATTATTTTATTTTATTATTTTAATATTGCACTTTATAATAATATAAAATATAACCCAACTCCTAAATTGCAATATAACATTATAATATAAAATAAAGGTTTCCATAAATAGAAATATTCATGATGATACTAGGAAAACCTTCATGAAGTCACAAAATAAGCCAACCAATCAACTGGGTATCTGCCAAACGATCCTCTTATCAAGCCCCATTAGCCTACAAGGATCAGGAATAGGCTAATTCCTTTGAACTCCAATGCTCATGAAAAAGGGGACATTATAGCGAAAGTTCCACCAATCTATAATATCAATCTATCATTCATCTAACATGCATTCAAATCAAATACTACTTTAATCTACTCTGTGGAAGAAAAATATGGAACCATGCAACCACTTGACAATAGAAGGATTCAAAGCAACTCATGCAATATGAACTTTTATTCTCAAAGCAGTTATAAGCAACAATTTCATAAATCTCTCTCCCATACAATGAAATGGGAAAACAAGAGTTTATATAGAGTTTTGGAACTGAAATAAACGGCCGAGATTGATTCAAGATCAATGGTAGAGATTAAAAGAAAGTAACCCTGACTAGGGTTTCCCAGAATACAATCAGTGATCAATGAGTAAACAATGAGTGAACTGGCATGAGGAGCTATCTTTGGGGGGGCGCATCCTTATCCTCCCAAGTGGCATTGTACTGGATAAATTTGGAAACTATTGTGCTGACTTCCTCAATCGTGACAAGTGGCAGCGCATTGACCTTGTATTCCAGCAGATCCAAATCATCTGAACATTCTACAAAAGCAATTTCCCACTCTGACTCTTGTCATTGGAAGGCATGCCAGATGGACAAGAAGTCAGTTGCCTTGGTCAAATTCTGTTTAAGGATCAGCCTAGTGGTGGCGAAGAAAAATTCTTGAACTCTATGCCTCAAATTTTCAAGCTGCATGCCGTTTGCTCGAACAATGTCTTTCTCCAATGCATCTGCAGCCACAAGTAGAATCTTGTTCTGAATTTCCTTCGTCCTTTCCTTAACTCTAACAATATCAGCTTTCATCTTCTCTAAGACTTCATTTTGTGTAATCAATGCCATGTACCAGTTGTTGAAATTGTATGTTGTGCCTGCTGCAATCACCTTTCTATCAACTAGTTCCTACTTCGGAACTCCTTTCAGCACTTTGAGACAAGGAATGATTCTATCTCGGATATCCTGAGCGTTGTCCCACGCCTTTGCCAAAGCTGCAATTCTCAAAAGCAAAGAGGAAGTTTGCCCATATGCCAACATTAGTTTCTATGCAAATACAACCACTTCTCTTTTGTTGATTATCCACTCTTTGGTTTCTTTGGCTGTAATCTTCTCTTCTTCGAAAGTCTTCTGGGAAGAGTTCATCAATGGAGGAGCTGCTAAGGTGGTTTGATCGAGAGGCTTG
Source organism: Sequoia sempervirens (assembly GCA_007258455.2). NCBI lineage: Eukaryota > Viridiplantae > Streptophyta > Pinopsida > Cupressales > Cupressaceae > Sequoia > Sequoia sempervirens. The sequence continues at coordinate 3,126 of VDFB02288784.1, read as the reverse complement.
GTTAAATGTTGAATATACTCTTTTAGGCGTTCAACCTCTCGTTTGTATTCCTCTCTTTGCTACCTCCTTTTCTAACCTCACTTTGATAGAAGTAACAGAATTATCCAAGTCTTCCACTTCCTGACCTTTCGTGGTTGGGCCTAGGTCGACAGTGGTGATGGCATATTCTTGAGGAGTAATATCCTCCCTTGACTTATCAACTGTCGGTACAGCAATTTGTACTGTACGATGGCCAACTTCGTCTCTTTGGATAGTGGAGAATGTTTTGGCAAGATTTCTTATATTAACTACTTCCATCGTCCATGTCATCTTCTTCTGGAACTTTTGTTTGTTCTTTTATCTTCAATCTCTCCTTCAGCTAATCAGGGATAGTGGGCTGCTCGGTGTCTTCTTCTTCCTAAATATCTTGTACACCCATAATCTCTTGAATTCCTTTAAGGGCAGAAATCATTCCTTCTTCAAATTCACTATCTCGAATATCAACTTCATTGTCTGACTCCAGAATCTCTGTGCCTATGGGAGATGGAGGCTCATCATCCTCTGGCTGGACAAGAATGGGAGAAGGAATCCTTATGTCTCCCAATGACTCATCAATGTCTAAAATCTCATTCATGTTCGCGGACACAGTAGAATGAAGAGGCTTTGATCTTTGTTTCTTTCGGGTAGTTTCTTCATTTGCAATCCTTTTTCCTTTTGCCTCCTTCCTTTTCTTGGGATTGGTGCTCTCGATTGGCTCATCACCTTGGGACACACCAGCATTTGAAGAGTAAGATTCTACTTCGCCCATCAAATTGTAAGTCAAAGGCACGCTCTTCCGCCGTAGCTCTTTGATCTGTTGGTCTGCCCACCATTGCAAATACTTGACGACTGGTCTCATCAAGGTGGTCAAGTCTGAAAGCTCTGGTTTTGACCATCGCACGGGAAGAAGAGGCTGACTCTCATCAAAACCTAGGTGTATATACTCGCCATCATCTTCAAGTTGATCCGACACACGAAAGAGCTCAGTTGTCCTGATTAAGCTGACCGGCAGTCTGGACCATAATCTTTTTCTAACATAAAATTCATCTACAGCATTGGCCCAGTAGTCTTCCAGGTCTACCTTGTGTTTGTATTTTATTCCATTCACGGCCCTGATGTGATGGTGAGGGTCAAAATTAGCTCTGGACCGTTATGGCGTGAATGGATACCATTGCATCTCTAGCCTGACACCTTCAACTACCTGTGCCAACAGGCAACATTCTTCCATATTTCCAATAAAGAATGGAAAAGTGATGGCTGCTTTGCTTTTTACTCTTTGGAAATTTTGATATGTTTCTAGCTGCCTAAGAACCTCCAGCAAAATCATTTTGTTGGTGGGATAAATTGGAAACTTGAACGGACATCCAGTGAATCCCTGAATTCTGATGTAAGTGAATCTCGAAAATTGGATATACCAAGATCCGTATTTGTTGAGAAGGCTCTTAGCCTCATGGGTCAGCCTTTGATGTGTTCCTCCTTGCAATATCCTTGTACTATACATTAGGAATGCATCATGTGCTCTTCTGAAATGAGATTTGGTAGATAGCTGCAACTGGGGGTAGCATTCATATGCCTTGAACTCGTTTTCTCCATTGCCTAACACACCTCGGCAAATCAATCCTGAATATCTATAGGCCCTTGCCAGTAGATAGATAACATATGAACTCATATAGAAAGATTTAGTCCTCTCCAAATTCATCAGCTGCTCATGGATGTTGTCACTGATCATCCTCGACCAATTGAACATTCTGACGCTTGAGGTGATCTCGTCAATGAAAAAGTACATCCATGTTTCGAATGGTGCGCCTTGAGGGCTGCCCATTATTATGTTCAGTAGCAAAATGATATCTCCATAGTCTTCTTTGAAGTCTATTTGGCGTAATTTCTTTGGCATCTTCTTTACAGAAGCCCTTGGCTTTTCCAACCATGACTTGTTGATGTTGGTCGCACACTAATCCATCTGATCTTCAAAGAGTCTCCTTGCCTCCTCTTTAGTCTTATATGAAGTCTTGTTGTAGTTGGGAATGTCGAATGCTTCCTAGATGGCAAGCTCTCTGAGATGTGCCAAAATTCTTCCATCAGGCGCAATGATTTGTCTTTCTTGCGGGTTGTAATGTCTAGCACACTCAACCATCAACTCAGCACACTCCACTGTCGGAGGAAATCCAGCTGCTTGAACAATTCCATTCTGCATCATCCGGTGAGCAATTGTTGTTGGCAGGAGTCCGTCTAGTCCATACATTCTCTTCTTGAATTCCTTGAGGTCCACATGTCCAAGGTTTGTATCCATAACGTTCTTCCATTTGGAGTTAATCTTCGATTCTTGTTGAACTCCTTTGCTTGCGAACTTCATCTGCGCCCTTTTCGAAGGTTCTCCAGGAGTGGTCATCAACCTGAGAGAAAAAGGAAAATATATTAATTTTAAAATTTAAATTTTGATTTTCTTTAAATCTTCTTGAAAAATTCTAACTTCAGCCTACGAAAAATCAAGCTGAAAATAAAACACTTAGTAAATCTTTCGAGAATGAATAAAGGCAGAAGCAGAATAAGGAATTCAATTAAATTTTGATTCTAAATTCTGGAATTATACTCTTGGATGGCAATTCTGCTTGAAACTTTGAGAATTATGTCTATCACTGAAAAAGCAAGCTAGTCCTTTGAAAATTTCGATCTTCAACTCAGAATTTCACTCCTTTCTTCACTCCTCACCTCGAAAAATCACTCAATCTCCAATATTCTATCTCTCAAAAATTATACCTCTCAAAATTTCTATCTCTTGTGACTTGGGGAGAGCATAACTTTCTTCTCAATCGAACTTGTGAAAATGACTTGTTGAAACTCATTATAAGGTTGAGAAGTTCGATTTATTTTAGCAGTTTCATATTTTATCTCAAGTTCATTGAACTTGGACTTATTTTCTTCTCGTTCATCAAGGCAAGTTTCTAATTTTCCCAATCTTCATCCTTATCCAAAATCTTTAGGTTTTTCCTCTGGAGCTCTAATTTTAGCTTAGTATTGAAGAATAATTAAAGGTTTTATGTGTGGGTTTTCAATTTTCCAACCCGTTGTGACTCTTTTTCACACATCGCCCCATTCAAAATGGGGACC
>VDFB02288783.1:0-63049 GCA_007258455.2 Sequoia sempervirens | reverse complement strand
ATATATATATATATATATATAATTTGGTTCTTTAATAAATATATATATATATAATATATATATTTAATATTTAATCTCATAGATGGAAATCAAATTATTTTCCACATTGATTTGATATTAAACTTTAACTATGGAAATCAAGTTAAATTATACCTAGCTGAATATTAAGTCATCAACCATTTGGGAATCGAATGATTCGAAATATTTATCTTTGGAAAAAGGAAATTAAAATACATCATTCTTCAATATGATGAGAATCGAAATATTTCTTGTGCTATCTTTTGAACTTTGAACAAAATGGAATTAACGGCATAAGGAAATCGCACGCCCAGCTTCATGCGCACAGAACACAGAGGCGATGACCAAGTCATTGGAAAATCCAACACAATTGTAAGTCTGTCATTTGAGCCAAAATAATAGGCTATGTGGGCATTAAACACCAATGGACTTTTTCACTGTGAACATTCTACCCGCCAGATTATGAAATTGGCGCCACATCTAGAAAAGAAATCTATAGGTGTGAATTCTATAAAATTTACCATGTGCAATGGAAATAGTCTCCAATCTGCTGTCAATCATTGGAAGTCGACTCACCTCATTGAAACTGAGTATGGGATTGAAATTACGCCACATAGTGGGTTGATTATTTCTCATTACAGTGGTGGCAAACCACATGCCATCTAAAGACGAAATTGTTGGGTTGAGGGTCCTATAAATAGTCGCCCATTCTTCATTGTTTCATTCATTCTTTGTGGTTCAATCATTTTGGACGCATTCACTCATTTTCTGATTGCATTCATTCTCTGAGAAGCAAACTGAGTTCATAATTCCATATTTATACTTCTAAGTTTCATATATTTTACCAGTTGTACAAAATAACAGCTTACCATCATTTCTGAGTGACAAATTGAGAAGGCATATTATACCAGAATATATGCCAGTTGATAAATTACCCCTGTGTAATTACCAGTCCTGTATACTTGAATCTGTGTGAGGAAAAGAGAATTCTTGAGAGGGAGTTGACATATACCTGAGATACTGGAATTGTTGTGTCATCAACATTCTATTGGAATAAGCGTCTATAGGCATGGTATATTCTTCTACTATTCTTTTTACAAAGATACCATGCTGTTTGAAAAGTATTTTTTGTTTGTGCAAAGGAAGGATAAATGTTGTCTTTGTGGAAAAGGAAAATGAAGCAATTCTAGATATGTTTACATGTGTGTAATAGTCTCCATAATAGGAGAATGTTGTTTGCTTTAGATATTAATCTATTAGGATTGATTGAATGCAGGAGTCACTTGAGGTATTCTTATCTAAGTTATTTATTTAACTAGGGAAGCTAGTGTTTACTCTTAGGAGAGATTACCCAGTATGGGAGAGGTTTAGTATACTTATGTGAATGTAGATTGTTTGAGGATAGGATATCTGGGATGACTGACTATCCAATGAAGGATATACCTATCTTATGTACATACTTAGTTGAGTAGGTTATTACCTAGTAGATTATAATGTGATAGTTTATCTGGGATGACTGACTATCCATTGAAGGATATACCTATCTTGGGTAATTACTTAGTAGATTAGTATGTTGTAGGTTAGTCTAGGATGACAAATTATCTAATGAAGGACCACACCTATGCGTAGTGTAAGATAGCCCTAAGTCAAATCAGCCCTAAGTAGTATATATGATAGATGACTTCATTCGAAGTACTAAATGAGAATACTTTGGCCAAAGTAGTGCAATGTATAACATCCACTTAGACTATGTGATACTTGAGACTACACTATCAATTCACCGCGATCCTTTCTGCATGCTAGTTCGGGATTGTGAAATAGCAAGTTCTAGTTATGCAAGACACAGCACTATGCTCAGTTGGTTGTCATTATCAGATACTCTACCAATCTCTTCGTTAGAAGGGAAGGCCATCTATCAAATGATAGATGTGCGGGAGACTGCATTAAGAGTTTGTGGTTGGCGGAAAAGCACCCGAGTGATGCTTCTCCTCCACAGCAGGCGACAGATGACACCAAGATTTGAAAGGAATGGAACTTGGACCTGTTGATGTGCGTTTTATGACACACCAAACACTCTAGAATAAAGAGTCCAAAGATGTTTTATCCTCTCTTGAAAAACTACCTCAGATGCTAAGATTGCAAGAAAGATCATACGGCAATTCCAATGCTTCTTAAGTCAAGTGTGGATAAGCTCAATGGGCGTTGTGATATGCTGGTGACACAAAGGGACCTATGTTAGACAATTACTCAAAAGTAAGGGCTTAGGTGGATTTGAATGCTCTATTATTTTATTTTTTTGGGATTTTTCAATTTTGAGATTCTAAAAAAAAAAAAGGGATGGGGGTTTAGAAGTCCTATACTATTCCTATGAAATCAAGAGACGGTGAGATTAGGTGAAACTAAGGAACAATACTTTGTTTCACCACGATAACGACAACTACACAAAGCAAATGCAATCTTCTAGGATTTGTGCTTAAGATTTCTTTACCATGAATGATACCATCAAGAGAACAATATTATTCAAAGTAAGTATTGAAGCATCCACATTATAAGCTCAGTCTAACTTTACGCATTGAATGAAAATCATCCCTTCAAAGAAAGTATGAGCGAATGTAATGACCCTGCTCAAATCTGACCTCCAAATGTTGATTGGAGGCTCAAGAAATTTCGTCAAACACTTTGCATACAAGGGTCATATGACTGATATAAAATTTCAGATTGCTTTTATGGCTCTTATCTCCACTCAACATCAATAAGAATGTTTGCAAATGACTCTAAATTGACTAAACAATGTCCTAGCATGAATGTGCAACTTATTTTGACAATATTCAATGCATATATATGATCTAAACATGAGAAATGATCACCTACAGCCAACTGGTATTTTAACAAAGTTGGTATGCAAACTAACAAACTGAATACAAATGATATTGAATTGCTCAAATGACACCAGCAACTTATATCTCCTTAATTGCAATGAAATTTCTAATACAATGCTCATGAAATATGGCCAAGACTCTTGGCAATTACATTGGTTACAAAATATGATGATGCTGGTAAAGAATTATGCACCTACAGCTGCAAATGGAAAACTACACTATATGCAATAAAATTATGAACTACTAATAGTGGAACCTGATTGAATGTTGAAGCCCTTGATGATAGATGAAGTAGCAATCAAATTCCAAGCAAAATGAACTCCTCTTAGGCCCAATCGATGCTTTCACCCAGCTGCCCCTGTTCTTGCTTGGCAATACTTTAGATAAATAAATGCAGCAATTAAACTCCACCTCTTGGCACTTGAAATGATTGGTAGGACCAAAGGATTAGAATGCATCAATGCCCACAACCATAGGAGGCTTCTATGATGAGATATGAACAAAAATGTCTTGCCAATGGCGCCCTTGCTGTAGTATATCAGACCATTGCAACTTTAAAATCAGACCCTTAGCACAATGCAAAACTCCTCCAAAATGCATGAAACATCATCTCCATTCACCATAGAATGTAATGCTGCAACCTTCTTGGAGGATCGATGCCAAATGAAGGAGATCTATACAAAATCGTGGCACTAATATACAGACTAAGATGACTGTAATAATTTATCAGAATTCTAGAAATGACTGAATGAATGCAAATTGACCTCCTCAATGCAAATTTGTTTAAGACTATGAACTCCAAAATGTCTCCAAAGCAAACACCAATCGATATCATACAAAACTTGGCCAAAGGCCACAAAGTTTTAACCAATGAAGCACAAATGAAAGTCTGAAGTAACTTTCTCCCAGATGCAATAATTCAAGTGATATTTCACACCCTCAAAATTGCTATCAATAAAGAACAATCTACAGAAACCCTAGACTCCACAAGATGAAATGACAAACATCAACATCAACATCAAATCTAGATGATGAGAATGAGGCCCATGATGTTTATTTATACTTTTTCCTCAAGAAGTTGGCCTCCTTCTAGAACTTTTCCAAATCACCTTCTAGAAGGAATATTATAATATTATTTTATTTTATTATTTTAATATTGCACTTTATAATAATATAAAATATAACCAAACTCCTAAATTGCAATATAACATTATAATATAAAATAAAGGTTTCCATAAATAGAAATATTCATGATGATACTAGGAAAACCTTCATGAAGTCACAAAATAAGCCAACCAATCAACTGGGTATCTGCCAAATGATCCTCTTATCAAGCCCCATTAGCCTACAAGGATCAGGAATAGCCTAATTCCTCCGAACTCCAATGCTCATGAAAAAGGGGACATTACAGCGAAAGTTCCACCAATCTATAATATCAATCTATCATTCATCTAACATGCATTCAAATCAAATACTACTTTAATCTACTCTATGTGGAAGAAAAATATGGAACCATGCAACCACTTGACAATAGAAGGATTCAAAGCAACTCATGCAATATGAACTTTTATTCTCAAAGCAATTATAAGCAACAATTTCATAAATCTCTCTCCCATACAATGAAATGGGAAAACAAGAGTTTATATAGAGTTTTGGAACTGAAATAAACGGCCGAGATTGATTCAAGATCAATGGTAGAGATTAAAAGAAAGTAACCCTGACTAGGGTTTCCCAGAATACAATCAGTGATCAATGAGTAAACAATGAGTGAACTGGCATGAGGAGCTATCTTTGGGGGGGCGCATCCTTATCCTCCCAAGTGGCATTGTACTGGATAAATTTGGAAACTATTGTGCTGACTTCCTCAATCGTGACAAGTGGCAGCGCATTGACCTTGTATTCCAGCAGATCCAAATCATCTGAACATTCTACAAAAGCAATTTCCCACTCTGACTCTTGTCATTGGAAGGCATGCCAGATGGACAAGAAGTCAGTTGCCTTGGTCAAATTCTGTTTAAGGATCAGCCTAGTGGTGGCGAAGAAAAATTCTTGAACTCTATGCCTCAGATTTTCAAGCTGCATGTCGTTTGCTCGAACAATGTCTTTCTCCAATGCATCTGCAGACACAAGTAGAATCTTGTTCTGAATTTCCTTCGTCCTTTCCTTAACTCTAACAATATCAGCTTTCATCTTCTCTAAGACTTCATTTTGTGTAATCAATGCCATGTACCAGTTGTTGAAATTGTATGTTGTGCCTGCTGCAATCACCTTTCTATCAACTAGTTCCTACTTCGGAACTCCTTTCAGCACTTTGAGACAAGGAATGATTCTATACCGGATATCCTGAGTGTTGTCCCACGCCTTTGCCAAAGCTGCAATTCTCAAAAGCAAAGAGGAAGTTTGCCCATATGCCAACATTAGTTTCTATGCAAATACAACCACTTCTCTTTTGTTGATTATCCACTCTTTGGTTTCTTTGGCTGTAGTCTTCTCTTCTTCGAAAGTCTTCTGGGAAGAGTTCATCAATGGAGGAGCTGCTAAGGTGGTTTGATCGAGAGGCTTGGTTAAATGTTGAATATACTCTTTTAGGCGTTCAACCTCTCGTTTGTATTCCTCTCTTTGCTACCTCCTTTTCTAACCTCACTTTGATAGAAGTAACCGAATTATCCAAGTCTTCCACTTCTTGACCTTTCGTGGTTGGGCCTAGGTCGACAATGGTGATGGCATATTCTTGAGGAGTAATATCCTCCCTTGACTTATCAACTGTCGGTACAGTAATTTGTACTGTACGATGGCCAACTTCGTCTCTTTGGATAGTGGAGAATGTTTTGGCAAGATTTCTTATATTAACTACTTCCAGTCTGGCCAAGAAATCGTCCATGTCATCTTCTTCTGGAACTTTTGTTTGTTCTTTTATCTTCAATCTCTCCTTCAGCTAATCAGGGATAGTGGGCTGCTCGGTGTCTTCTTCTTCCTAAATATCTTGTACACCCATAATCTCTTGAATTCCTTTAAGGGCAGAAATCATTCCTTCTTCAAATTCACTATCTCGAATATCAACTTCATTGTCTGACTCCAGAATCTCTGTGCCTATGGGAGATGGAGGCTCATCATCCTCTGGCTGGACAAGAATGGGAGAAGGAATCCTTATGTCTCCCAATGACTCATCAATGTCTAAAATCTCATTCATGTTCGCGGACACAGTAGAATGAAGAGGCTTTGATCTTTGTTTCTTTCGGGTAGTTTCTTCATTTGCAATCCTTTTTCCTTTTGCCTCCTTCCTTTTCTTGGGATTGGTGCTCTCGATTGGCTCATCACCTTGGGACACACCAGCATTTGAAGAGTAAGATTCTACTTCGCCCATCAAATTGTAAGTCAAAGGCACGCTCTTCCGCCGTAGCTCTTTGATCTGTTGGTCTGCCCACCATTGCAAATACTTGACGACTGGTCTCATCAAGGTGGTCAAGTCTGAAAGCTCTGGTTTTGACCATCGCACGGGAAGAAGAGGCTGACTCTCATCAAAACCTAGGTGTATATACTCGCCATCATCTTCAAGTTGATCCGACACACGAAAGAGCTCAGTTGTCCTGATTAAGCTGACCGGCAGTCTGGACCATAATCTTTTTCTAACATAAAATTCATCTACAGCATTGGCCCAGTAGTCTTCCAGGTCTACCTTGTGTTTGTATTTTATTCCATTCACGGCCCTGATGTGATGGTGAGGGTCAAAATTAGCTCTGGACCGTTATGGCGTGAATGGATACCATTGCATCTCTAGCCTGACACCTTCAACTACCTGTGCCAACAGGCAACATTCTTCCATATTTCCAATAAAGAATGGAAAAGTGATGGCTGCTTTGCTTTTTACTCTTTGGAAATTTTGATATGTTTCTAGCTGCCTAAGAACCTCCAGCAAAATCATTTTGTTGGTGGGATAAATTGGAAACTTGAACGGACATCCAGTGAATCCCTGAATTCTGATGTAAGTGAATCTCGAAAATTGGATATACCAAGATCCGTATTTGTTGAGAAGGCTCTTAGCCTCATGGGTCAGCCTTTGATGTGTTCCTCCTTGCAATATCCTTGTACTATACATTAGGAATGCATCATGTGCTCTTCTGAAATGAGATTTGGTAGATAGCTGCAACTGGGGGTAGCATTCATATGCCTTGAACTCGTTTTCTCCATTGCCTAACACACCTCGGCAAATCAATCCTGAATATCTATAGGCCCTTGCCAGTAGATAGATAACATATGAACTCATATAGAAAGATTTAGTCCTCCCCAAATTCATCAGCTGCTCATGGATGTTGTCACTGATCATCCTCGACCAATTGAACATTCTGACACCTGAGGTGATCTCGTCAATGAAAAAGTACATCCATGTTTCGAATGGTGCGCCTTGAGGGCTGCCCATTATTATGTTCAGTAGCAAAATGATATCTCCGTAGTCTTCTTTGAAGTCTGTTTGGCGTAATTTCTTTGGCATCTTCTTTACAGAAGCCCTTGGCTTTTCCAACCATGACTTGTTGATGTTGGTCACACACTAATCCATCTGATCTTCAAAGAGTCTCCTTGCCTCCTCTTTAGTCTTATATGAAGTCTTGTTGTAGTTGGGAATGTCGAATGCTTCCTAGATGGCAAGCTCTCCGAGATGTGCCAAAATTCTTCCATCAGGCGCAATGATTTGTCTTTCTTGCGGGTTGTAATGTCTAGCACACTCAACCATCAACTCAGCACACTCCACTGTCGGAGGAAATCCAGCTGCTTGAACAATTCCATTCTGCATCATCCGGTGAGCAATTGTTGCTGGCAAGAGTCCGTCTAGTCCATACATTCTCTTCTTGAATTCCTTGAGGTCCACATGTCCAAGGTTTGTATCCATAGCGTTCTTCCATTTGGAGTTAATCTTCGATTCTTGTTGAACTCCTTTGCTTGCGAACTTCATCTGCGCCCTTTTCGAAGGTTCTCCAGGAGTGGTCATCAACCTGAGAGAAAAAGGAAAATATATTAATTTTAAAATTTAAATTTTGATTTTCTTTAAATCTTCTTGAAAAATTCTAACTTCAGCCTACGAAAAATCAAGCTGAAAATAAAACACTTAGTAAATCTTTCGAGAATGAATAAAGGCAGAAGCAGAATAAGGAATTCAATTAAATTTTGATTCTAAATTCTGGAATTATACTCTTGGATGGCAATTCTGCTTGAAACTTTGAGAATTATGTCTATCACTGAAAAAGCAAGCTAGTCCTTTGAAAATTTCGATCTTCAACTCAGAATTTCACTCCTTTCTTCACTCCTCACCTCGAAAAATCACTCAATCTCCAATATTCTATCTCTCAAAAATTATACCTCTCAAAATTTCTATCTCTTGTGACTTGGGGAGAGCATAACTTTCTTCTCAATCGAACTTGTGAAAATGACTTGTTGAAACTCATTATAAGGTTGAGAAGTTCGATTTATTTTAGCAGTTTCATATTTTATCTCAAGTTCATTGAACTTGGACTTATTTTCTTCTCGTTCATCAAGGCAAGTTTCTAATTTTCCCAATCTTCATCCTTATCCAAAATCTTTAGGTTTTTCCTCTGGAGCTCTAATTTTAGCTTAGTATTGAAGAATAATTAAAGGTTTTATGTGTGGGTTTTCAATTTTCCAACCTTTAATATTTTATTCTATCCATGTATTTTTGTTTATTTTGGGCGAATTTTATTTAATTCCATGTATTTTTATCTCTTTTTCCTTCCAAGTTCAGACTTTACTCATCTTTGGACAATCATTTTGGGAGGAAGTCGGACTTTCCCATGTCTTTGCCATTTCACAACTCTTCTCTAGGCACTTCATGCCTTAGAAAAAAAATTTGATCATATTGGAGGACGGACTTTCTAGCTTCCTGGACGTTGCTTTAGGCACTTCATGCCTTAGATATTCTCCATTAGACTCAAGGGCGGACTTTGTAGTGCTTTGGACATGCTTCTTCAAGCCAAGTCGAACTATTTCAATGCTTGGACATCATATTTATTAGCCAAGTCAGACTTTGTCATGTCTTTGCCATTCATCTTCTAAGTCGGACTTTGCTAACTTCATGCCATAGTGTCTAGGCGAACTTCATAACTTTCATTCCATGGCATGGACGGACTTCTTAGCTAGCTTGACATTCTTATCTTTCCTTATGGCGGACTTCCAAGGTTTCTTTCCAAGATGCTTGCAAGGTGGGGCGGACTTTGGAGACTTCTTTCCATGTTGCTTATCTCCTTATGGCAGACTTTGGATACTTCTTTCCATGTCCTTTTCAGTGTCTAGGCGGACTTCAAGGTGGTCTTTCCATATCCTAGGCGGACTTTCTTCATGCCTTGAAATTTCCTATCCAAGGCTTGGGCGGACTTTCTCCTTGGCTTGCCATTCTCATTGCTCCTTCCAAGCGGACTTGTCATTGTCTTTGCCATCTCCATGGCGGACTTGGAAGCTCTTTGTCCTTGGGCGAACTTCTTCAGACTTACACCATTTTTCATCCTTGATCACCACGAATTTCATGCTTGTCTCTTTCTGGATCATCAAACCCTCGCCATATGCCTTGATTTTTCGTGATTTTCCATTGCTTTTTGATTGATTTTTGTTTGATTTTTCAGATTTTTCTCTGCTTTTTCAGTCTAAAGGTGGAAACGTTGACTCTGTTACCTGTAGGACCTGGCACTTTCTAAAAGTAGAAACTTACTAAAAATAAAAAAAGCAAAAAAGCAAACTTTCTAAAAATAGTAAATCCTGGATTGGTCCAAAAGTGCCAAAAATGAAAAAAGCAAAAAAGGAAAATCCCTAAAAAATAGGAAGTGTCAAAATTGACCCAAAGCACAGGCAATCCTCTTTTCCGGACCTTCTGAGCACTTCCATGACGTCTAAGCACAATTTCGGGCTTGAATTCTCTACTTGGCTCGGGTAATGACTCAAAAACTCTAACATGAGACTCTCGGAGCAAAAGAACTTATGAAATTGCAACCCTAAAAGCAAACCACCGAGGGTCCCCATTTGCAATGGGGCGATGTGTGAAATAGGTCACAACAGGACCGTCTTACTACTATTTGTTCTAAAGCTCATTGGAGCTATGTTTGTAAAGGTATGTATTCTTGTTTCATGTACTTGCGAAGTTATTACAATAAAATGGAATCTTTATTGTAATTTGATATGGCAACTTGTTCATGTACTATCAATAAAGAAAAGAAAAATTTTATTGCAATGTCATGTTAGCACGTTTACTTACTCGTATGATGTAAATTTAGGAATTTTTACTTTACCGAAGGGTTGGCACGTTACACCAACAAATGGTTTTGGTATATGTTGGAACTCTTCAGGCCATGTGAAAGATCTTACATACATGGCAAGCCTCCTTAGACAAGCGATTGAGTAGGTTGGAACAACCAATGTAGAGCAAAATATTGTCGATGATGCAGTAAATATGATATAGCAAATCTTATCATCAAGTATGAGTACCCTTTATTTTGGGCACTTTGAGCAGAATGCAGAATGTTAACTTATCACTTAAGGATTTGTGCAGGATGGCTTGGATCAATGACATAGTCACTATACTACAAAATAAAACTACTAATTGTCAATCAGTCCATGTCCCAAAAGATACATAGAAAATATGCTTCTTTTCAAGTACCACTTCACCAGAGCTTTGCTTCTTCTCTTATCATAATTGACCACTTCTTGAATGTGAAGCAATCATTTAGGGAGATAATGGTATTCATTGTCTAGGAAAAATCAAGGAGCCGTCCATGTACTAGCAATGAGCAGGGGCCATAGTTGATCTTACTATTGGCAACTTGGGTGTTTTATTTTGGCAACAGGTAAAAGACCTTATGACATTCAAGGGAACTATTTTCAAGGTTCTCCAAACATTTGACAATTACCACGTGTGGCTGATAATTAGTAGAGCCTAAACCAAATAAAGAAAACACTAAACGACGTATCAAAAGTTCAGGTGCCCTTATCTGATGCATATATGGAAGATTTAGCACACTTCTATAATGAGAAGAAAAAATGCTTCACAACTCTCATTATGTTGTTTCCATTTTGCTTAACCTGAAGTGCCTTCATAAGATACCCTGGTCAGATTATGAGGTGTTTCAAGGATGATCCATCTTTGATCTGTAATTGATAAGGATACTACATAGTTAACTCATAGCATGAATCTTAACTTCTATGAATTTATCTAAGTGAATTATGCCTGCTTTCCACTAAATATTTTGCTTTAAAATATAGATCATCTTAGAATTATGAAGCTTAAGCTCTGAACTTGTTACAGGTACTTGCTTTCATGAATTGAAAGTGAATACTGAAACATGCAAGAAGAACAGAGCTAACACAGAAATTGCTCTATAAAAATCCAATGAAGAAAAAGTCCACAAGAGTGGGCTTGTGCCTCCTCATGCTACTATATTCATGCAATATTTGCAAACAACCTGACTTATTGAGGCCTCCAAGAACATTATGGGAGTTGACTGCACTTCTAAATGCTCTCCTAAGCTCAACTTGCTCCTACTCCAAGACAGCAAACTAAGATGACTACACAAACCAAATTGAACGATATAAGTTAGCGAAACACTCCTAACTACTCTATTACATAATAAATTTCAGCAAAAACAAAGTTTGAAAAAGAAACATAGCATAATCCCTGATGCAGAAGGATTAGGAGTGGTTCAGACAATCAAAGACCACAAGCAGCCTATAGATAGCCCATATAAGACAGATTCAAAAGTGGTCAAATTAGTATGACATGTTCATCCAGGGTCAAACTATTCCATGCAAAGGAGAGCGCCTAGAAAAGTTGTGTTGAAATTGTCTAAAACAGAATAACATAGCAGAGTCCACAAGCCTTCAAGGAATTAAAGTATTTTAAATTCCAACCTTTTAGGTTCTAGTGATGATTACACTTCTCCATTCAATTCTATTTTGTGTCCACCTACAAATATCCTCCTTAGGGGCCTTGTAAACCATCCATTGATTGAATACTAGTGCTATTAGAGAGTTGAGTGCAAGGGACATGTTGCAAGGGTTTAGGCTACCATTGTTGTTCATCTATAAAAGGATTAGGTGACTTTATAGATGAAGTGTAACAAAGTTCAGAAAACACCTTGTGCAAGGTGCATGCATCAAAAGAAAGAAAAATTAAGGAAAATATATATTTTTTGGCCACAGTATGAAACCATTGGTTTTGTCAGGCATCAATTCCCTAACTGCCACAATGATTGTGAAACCACTCAGGCAGTTTCATATTGGCGCAGCACTTTTGTAATTGCACAAAGTAGTGATTTCATCATGTGCTCAGAAACGGTTTGTAATGGCCAGCAGTACTTCGATGTTCCTTCCTATTCGAATTCTAGTGACTTCTAAGATTCCTTATAGGTCTGAACAAGCATGATAAGTCATTGTAAATGCAACAAGAGGTAACAATAGAGGGAATCAAAGTGAACTCCAAGAGGATTCATAATTTCCAATTTGATTGTATTAGGCAAAAATCAGAGCTATATGTAATCTTAGGGATTGAACTTAGCTGATTCCAATGTTCCAAACAGTCATATTCCCACCAAAATCCCTTTGTTTCAGAGACAAGGACATCCCCAAGACATGGGGATAAGTAACCCCTCACCACCCTTCCACAGCCACCTATAGGGTGAGATACCTCTACAACCCTGTAGGGGGTAGCCATGGGTCAAGACACAAGGGGATGCTTGGGCATTCATCGACCATCATGGGAATGGTCAGGAGTCCCCCTGTTGGGAATTTATGTTAGTGTCCACATGTTAGTGTGAGGTAAAGTGAGATAAATTAATAACTCACATAGTAGTTATGAGTGTTGGGAATATTTGTTAGGTTAGTTAAGTCATATGTATAGACTTATTTGGTTGTACGAGTGTGTTTGTTTGAGTTGTTAAAACAACTCATATATATTTAGAGGAGTCGTTATAGGAGGTTCCTAGAATATAGGAAATACAACTCCTATATATATGTATGTAATGTGTATTGGACGGAAGATGAATTGAAGTAATTTATTATTATTGTGTACAAAATTTTCTTCCTCTGCCCATATCTTCTAATACCCCCGCCCAATAAACACTTTAGATACAAAAAATTGAAACACTTTTTAAAAACCTACTCTATTTATCCAAACCCTAATATACAAGTGGGCCCCTTCAAGTACCACACCCCCAAAAAACTATAACTATAATAGCCAACCCAAATTGAAATCACAATCAACAATTTAGCGTTTGCATTGAGCTTGAGCTTGAACTAAGAGTCTCAATCCACTTCAATCTTCTTTGTCAATTGTCCTTATCCAAACTCAAATCTAATGTGTTTAGGATTGTAATATTCAATTAAAAAAAAATGTAAATGTCAATAAGAGAATCTTTTAGCTGTTTTTGTTTTTAATTTAAGGTTTTTAAATGCTATTTTATTGTTTAAAGTTTCAATTCAAATTAATTTATTAACACTATTTTTTGGGTTTATAAGTGTTGTTTACGATTGGAAAATGTTGTGTATAAGGTTCTAAAACGTTGCTTTTAAGGTTCTAGATTTTTTATTAAGTTTACTTGCATAATGATAAATTAGATCACTAATTTAACTTTTGTGTATCCTTTGCTTCTGCGCCTCATGCAATTTGACATAAGATAAAACCATCTCTTAGTTTTAAGTGTTAGACCTAGGGCATTACTTTTATTACCCAAATAGTCAACTAAGGATTGCATCTATTGTGTATCCTTTGCTTCTGCGCCTCATGCAATTTGACGTAAGATAAAACCATCTCTTAGTTTTAAGTGTTAGACCTAGGGCATTACTTTTATTACCCAAATAGTCAACTAAGGATTGCATCTATTGTGTATCCTCTACTTCTGCACTTACATGACTTTAAGTAAGGAAAACAAAAATGAAATTCTTATTTGTAAAACCAATTGAGTAATATTTGTTATTGAATAATATTTTAATTTGAATGTTAGGCTAATCAATTATCACACAAACAACTCAAGGTTTAAGGAACAACAATTGCAGCTTTTGTGTATCCTCTACTTGTGCACTTTGTGCAACCTGAAATAAGAAAAACGAAAGGAAAACTCTTCTGTCTTGACTCTTGGAGCTCTTGCAATAAGTTTATGTAGTAAAGTTTAAACCATTAATTCTATTTCTTGCAATATCATTATGAGTTCTCATAGCATGAGTGACCATGAGGAAGCTAGGAGTGAGAACCCATAAATTGAAATTCAAAGTAAGAATATAGCTTAAAGGGGAAAGCTAGTTCAATTGGGAGTGCTACAAATTTCAGTTGCCCTCCCAAGGACTTGGAAGAAGGCCCTTTTATGACAATATACGTCTAAGATAAAATCAAATAAAAAGACCAATTCAGGGAGCACTCAACTATAGAAATGTTATTTTCGTAGCGTTGAATTCCAACACAACATTACTAGAGTCAATGCACATCTTTTGCACATCCCTCACAAAGGCATTGGGTATGTGCTAGTTTCTCATGGAAATAGAGGACAAAGATATGGAGATTATTTAGTGGCAATAATGTGCATGATATACCAATAGCTACCTGTTGTGACCTTTTTCACACATCGCCCCATTGCAAATGGGGACCCCCCTAATTTTGGCTTGATTTTGGTTTGTTTTGTCGTTGTCTCTCTTTTCTACTGTCTGTCTTTCCAGGATTACACCCATCATTGGGTTTAAACGTGAAATTTGGCCAAGTCTGAATTAGGGTTTCCGCCTTTCTAGTCAGTCCAGGGTCAAGTAAGGTGAATAACTTGAAATTTGAGACTAACATTGTTGTTAGTATGCTTCCAGCAGGTTCTCAGCAGATTTTCATTGAATTCTAAGGTACTTACTATTTTTATTAAGTGTGAAATTACAGGCAATCTATCAGCTATTTTGAGATTCCGACAGTCACACGGCATTCAGAGCGCATCAAGCCACTCGTATGCAAAATTTGAGCTGAAACGGACGACTTGCTATTCTTAGCAGTTTAGCTTCTGGAGCCAATTTCAGGGCCTAGATGAAAAGTTTTCCAATGCATGTCTGGAGATTCCTTCTGGGTTTTCAGAGACGTCCGCGGTGATATGACATGCAAAGCAGGATGACGACTTTCAACACTCAGCCTTCGGAAGCCGATATTAGAGTTTGCAAGCAGACATTTTCAGCGCATGTCGGCATTTTCTTTCTGGGTTTTCCAAGAGCTTCGCGACAATGTAACATGCAAATGGAACTGATCACTTTTCGGAAAATTACTATTTTTAGCCGATGCTCGCATGTTGAAGATTTTTCTGGGTTTTTCTGGGTTTTTCGAGATTTTTCGGGCAGTATGACATGCAAAATCATTCGGCAGCCGGTCAGTCACTTTTTCGGCCACTTTCTATTTTTAGCAGGTACCACTTGGGCAGCTGCTCAGCACTTCAGAAATGCAAACTGATCATCATGCAACTAACACGGGGTCAAATGGAGCTCATCTGAGGAACATGCAGAAAATTAGGGTTTTGAGCTTGGAAGCTAAAAATGAGGAGTTAAACGACAAAGTGACCTAAAACGGAAGTATCCATTACGATCAACATCTTTCAGGAAGTCTGCTGGCAAAATTTGAAGGCAATCGGAGAACTTGCTATTTTTAGTAAGGTATCCTTGACACGGGCTATAAATAGAAGGTTGATCCCAGGCGTCAGCGCAAAAAGACAAAGTTCACCAACGAGGATCACACTGTCCAAATTTCAACTCAAACGGAGAAAGGGAAATCTCAGAAACAAGCACTTACTATAAATAGTAAGTCACTTCAGAAGCAGCTATAATTGGCAGGTCAGCATCAAATCTCAGCAGGTACAAGTCAGACATGTGATAAGTAATCCGTGGCGCGAATTTCAAAACAAACAGAGTTGCAGGGAATGAAGAATCAGATGATTGCTATTTTTAGCAGGTCAATTAGGGTTTCCTAAAATCAAGGGCACAATACAGCAGTCAAGCACGAACAGCTTCCAGTTACGATCACCAGGCATTAGGCAATTGGCACATGAAATTTGGAGACTTTCTGAGAAGTTTCTATTTTTAGCAGGTTGCTAAAAATAGCAGAGGCATACATGTACCGGGCACCAGCAGCTCAGTCATGTCACCAGGATCCAAACAAAGCAAAATCCAACCTTTCTGGAGCTTGAAATTAGCTTGAAGTACAAAATTGACAAACTTTCTAAAAATAGCAAATTAGGGTTAGCGTGATCAAGTCACCCTAAATTTGGCAAAGGGCACGAAATACATCAAGTTTGATAAATTTTCAAATCCGGCACCAAAACTTGCTATAAGAAGCTTGAAGGAGAATTTCTCAAAGTGTTGGAAATTAGACGGAGACCCCCTCAAATGCGCCCTTGAGAGTTGAGGGTGGTAAAATTTTTCTAAGGCGTCAAAGTGGAAGCTCATGGGTCTAGATGCGCCCCTCTTTGAGGACTTGGAAATTTCGCCTTAGTGATAAGACTGGATGTTGTCCATGCTATTTGCGCCTCTCAGCTTAAAGTTCACAAAATTGAAACCTCCATAGTCTAAATGCCCCTGGATGCTTAATATATCAAATGCGCCTAAGAGTTTAGAATTAAAAGATCTACATAACAAATGCGCCCCTCTTGAGACTGGAAGTAGCAGGGTCCATTTGCGCCCAAGCCTAGGTGAGTTTAAAGTTTTTTTTTGACTAAGTCATTAGAGGTGAAACCACAGAGGGTCAAATGCGCCCATGGCAAAAATGGATGTTGACCCTGCCAAATGCGCCCTTGGCAAGAGGTGAGTTTGGAGGAAATTCTAAGTGATGAAAATTGAACGTTGCACCCCTCATATGCGCCTTAGCCTGAGAAAGAGAATAAATAAAAAGTTAAAGCGTGGAAAATTGAAAATTGCTAAGCATCGAATTGAAAGTCAAACATGTAATATGCGCCCTTGACAGGAGAAAGTTCAAAAACGTCTTAGTGTCGGGAAATGGAAGTTGGCCCCCTCAAATGCGCCCAAAGCACAAATTGGAATGAGGATGGGTAAAATGCGCCCAAGGCTAAAACTAGACGCCCATGGGTCAAGTTGCGCCCCTTTGCAAAATGAAAGTTTCAGGTAGTAAATGCGCTCAAGAACAAATATGGAAAAGGGTAAAATGAAAGTGGCCTATGTTAAATGCGCCCTTGAAAGCAACATGAGAAAGGTAAAAGTTTCCTAAGCCACGAATTGAAAGCTCACATAGTTATTTGCGCCTGGCTGGAATTGGAAGCTTGACAGGTGGTATGCGCCTAGGTGTTAAGAATGGAAGTTGCTAGGCTAAAATGCGCCCTTGGCAAGAAGGAGGTCCGAAATTTTTCTAAGTGTTAAACTGAAAGCCCACCTTTCATACGCGCCCAAACCAAGATGAGAGCTTTGCTTGTTATTTGCGCAGGGGAGAAAGTGGAAGTAAGCATAGGCATTTGCGCCCAAAGCCAAGGAACGAATTAAAAGCTGAATATAGATATGCGCCTAAGGAGTTTGGAATCTGGAGCTTAGCCCACTGAAATGCGCTCCAAGCTGAAACCTCCACCTACCATATGCGCCCATGATTAAAACTGAAAACTCTGTGATATGAAATGCGCCACAAATTGGAACCTCCATATGTGATATGCGCCCAGGAAAAATCAGAAATGATGAGCTTTAAAATTCGAATTTGGCAAAAGTTGAAAGCTCAATATTGAATATGCAAAAAAGCTCCCTCTGTGTGTTGCGCCTTGAAGAACATCCTTCGATTTGCGCCTTGGACTGGAATATCAAAGTCGTCCAAGTGTTAAGAGTGAGAGTTGCCCCTCCAAAATGCGCCTTAGTTTTGAATTAGAGGTTTTACGCCTTGAAACTCTAAGTGCCATTTGCGCCATGGGTGAGAGTGAAATTCTTTAAGTGTTGAAGTGAAGACAATACGAAAACGCCTAAGCAAGTTGAAATGAAGTGCTCATGGGTACACTTGCGCCCATCTTTGGAAAAGGGGGTCGAATTTTAAAATTTTGACCAAGGCGTTATAAAAAAATAAAAAGCTTATGGTATGGAATGCGCCCCTATGAGAAAAGGTTTAAAAATTTCTCCAAGTCATCAATCTCTAAGCCAGACAAAGTTGTTTGGCATATGATTCAAAAGGGAATTTATTTAAGGCAAATCTCAAACGATTCACACCTAAACCTGAAAATACTAAAATTGGAGATTCAATGAAAATCTGACAAAATCGAAGTATGGGAATAGATTGAAAAGGCGTTGGTATTGTCCTCCATGAAGTGCGCCTAATATTTAAGATGGAAAATATTGCAAAGTGATGGTAATTTGAATGGGAAATATGATAGGCGTTGAAGTAATGGAATATCTCCCATGATGTGCTATATGCGCTAATTTCCAAGGTAAAGGCTCTTTTGAATGTGTGAAGTACGCCCAAGGTGGTGAAATAGAGTGCTAGGCGTTGGGATTAAAGTCTCTCTCATGACATCCAAAATGCACCCAAGGCGTTGAAGAAAGTTGTGTTAAGAGATTTTAAATATTTTTTCTAAGGGAGAGGAAATTTTCAGGGGCACGAATTAAATTGCAGATTTTCCAGTGATGAAGTCAGAGATATTGGCATTGCGGGATGAGTTAAAAACTTCTCAAGTTAGAGCAACAGGGTGTTCACAAAAATGAAGAACGAATTTAAATTGATTGAATAATATTTTTCTAAGGTTCAAAAATTCAAAAATTAAGTGAACCCGTTCGTTTAATACCCATAAATTTGACGCGTTCTGAAGAAAATTCTCTTCTGGGTATTGAAGATCTTCAACAGGGAGTTGATTTTAAAGTCTTCCATGCTTCGTTGTGGCTTTCAGGATAAAGATTTTTGATGGGCACCGGGTTGATAAATTTCCTAAGGGAAATTTGAAAAATTTTCTAAGGCAAGGAATAAATGATGTTGTCGAAGATAAAATGCCTCGGCGGATGAATTTGAAAGTGATCGCCTAGATGATTTTTGATCAAATTCCTGATGAAAGAATTTCTTCTCAAGCCAGAGTTGAATGAAATATCAAAGTAAAGAGCGCCAGGCAGAATGCAGGATGGGTTGAAAATTTGGCTAAGGCATGAGGAATTTGAATGCGAAGTTGGCCGAGGAAAAACGATGAGCCCTTGAAGATCAAAGCATGAAAATCAGGTAAGTAAGTTAAGATTATATTATGAAGTGTTCTAATGCTCTTCTCCTTGCTTGTTTTGCAGGAGGAACGTCGAGATCAAGCACGATGACTTGAAGTGGTGAAGCACGATGATATTACGACCTTCGGAGGAAGATAAAGTTCTAAGTTTCACATGAAGGAAGAGAAAGTTGCAAGAAATTGGCTAAGCGTTAGCTCAAGTGACAAAGAAGTTGAAGAACAAAAGTCAAGAAGAAGATCAAGAACAATGTGAACGCGTCTACAAACGGAATCTTCTAGAAGGAATAATGGACATTATGGCTCATTTATTACCCCTCTCTTTTGTGGCGGTTTTTAGGGAAAATCATGTTTAGGGCTGAGGTGGCACGATCTGGGCCATCCAGCCGATTGTAATCTGAGCCGTCCGTTGGACTTGGCCAGCTATATAAAGGGGGAGTCCCCCTCATTTGTACCTTCGGTAGACATTAGAAAGTAGACAGTAGAAGACCAGAGTAGAATTAGAGTAGAGAGACAACTAGGTGATAGCTTAGAGTAGCTTAGTATAGGTTGATAGTGTAGTTTGAAGAAGAGGGAAAGTTTTCCCTTTGAAAACTTTGTAAGAAATTGTTGTGTAACACTCTTCATGATAATAGATCTTTTCATTGATGATGGAATTCGTCTTGTCATGAATAGCTAGCAAGGTTTCTTCGTCCTTCCGATTCAAATGGTAGCATAAAATAGTTCAAAGTAGAATAAGTATCATTTCATGCAAGTAGAAGATAGAAATTGTGGAATGTGGCGTTTGATCTAAGCAACTTCGTCTATCCATACACTAGTGTATTTGCTGATGGTGAATGCGCCTCGTGTGGTCAACTGGAGATTATTTTGTACTTAACTTCGATCATGATTTGTATGTCTATATGCGTCGTTGTGATGGTATTTTCATGCTAAGTTGTGATTTGAACACCTTGAACCACCCCTCTGAAGATTGCACCGACTCCGTGGAAGCTATCCGATGCGAGGCAAAGCGAAGTCCGGTTAGAAGTTTGCTGAAGTTGAGCTCTATATCCCACGCCTTAGAATAGATTTAGACTCTCTAAACCTTACACCCTTTAAATTCAGTACTTTCTGGTTAGAATAGGTAATCCGAACTTCATAGACAGATCTTTCGAACATTTGAATTCCTTTCTCCGCTCCCGAACAATTCCGTAAGTCCCCTTGAAATACCAGCAAATCACATCGAGCCAAACTGAGCCTATTCGCACTAAAATAACCTTGGAGTTGAACGCATGAACTTTCTTGCAATCTTAGCATGCGGAATACTTTGATCAAGAGAGAATAGGGAAGCCGTTGGCAACTTTATTCTGCGTTGGTGCAGTCACGAAAAACACATCAACACTACCATGACAACAAGGCTTGTTGGCACAACTCAACCACCACAAATTTCTCTTTTTACAAAGAATGCAATAGAGTCTAAGGGGAAATGTAAGGCAACTAGTTCATCTTCCAACCCAATTCCAAAGTTGTTCAACTTACAAACCAAATATGAAGAAAATGATGAATGTTGCATATTCTACTTTGCCAATGGCATTGCATTCCATGTTTCTTGCTCTCCTTATTATAAGGAGGTAGTGGCTAAGGTGACAAAAGTAAGGCCTTCATATGTGCCACCCAGGGAAACAAAACTAATGTAAATCTTAGATAAGAACTATTCTATGATAATCATTCTAATAGATCAAATGAAGGCCACATGGATCTCAAGTAGGTGCAACATTATCATAGATGGGGACGAACACTAAGCAATGTCCACTCATCAATATCATGGTGACATGTATAGAGTGCCCTCACTTCCTTAGCGCTATTGATTGTTAAAGAAATAACAAGGATGCAAAATTTCAATTTCATATCCTTGAAGATGTTATCAAGGAGGTTGGCCATTGTAGTCAATGTAGAATATCTATTATTATGCTTCAATAATATTGGTTATCTGACTATGTATTAATTGTTCGTATTGATTGGTTGTCGGTTATGGATGGTTACAAGCATTGATTGGTTAACGGTTGTGTTCCTTGTGGCAACCATCAAGTCTTTTAAATATATTGTGTATTGTCAAGGAGAGTGTAATGTCCCCTTCTCAATAGCCACCCCGAAGATCCTTTAGTGTTTATTTATTCCCGAAGGCTAAAAGGAGAAATAAGGGAATAATAGTTAAATTAATTATTTGTAAAGTTACCTCAATAAATTAAAATCATAAGATAGTTTTATATTTAATTAATTTAATAAAGTGACTAAAATAAAATAATATATTATAATGTCACTTTGGGGAATAAAATAATAATATTTCTAGAAGCTTCTTGGAAGTCATTGAAAAATCTTTATAAGGAGTTGTGGGCTTGGCATTTGAGCATGTCTTGGATTATACTTTTCATACCAGTTTGGTAAAGAGCTTGAATGCTTACTTGTCCAAGGGTTTAAAGACTCTAGGATACCAAGTTTGGTTGTGAAAAATCAACCCTAGCTAGAGATTGTGGAGGAATCCATCTAGGGTTTCTACAAGTGCTTCATTGCAAGAGTTTGAATTGGTGCAATAGCTGATGTATTATTGCACTTCTGAATAAGGAGTTTGTATCGATGCAATAGCTGGTTTATTATTGCATTGAAGAGTGCAGCAGTTGATTTATTGTTGCAATCATTATTCACTTGAGGAGGAATTTATTTCTTGCCGGTTCGATTATTCCAAAATTTAATGGTCTTTGACCAAATTTTGGAAACACAAGGAGATCGATTTTCTTTGGAGATTCCTATCAGTGCTTGGCACATCGATTTAATCATATTGTAGCTGAATTCACTTGCTGGAAAAATTGTAGCAATCCAGGTGCAGCCTTTGCATTAAAATAGATTCGATTTTATTGGAGGAATTCAATTTTTGAAAGAAACAATTGGAAAACCATTTTCAGTTTCATTGGCTTATCGATTTCATTTGGAGAAATTGTATTTCTTCAAGAAATTCTGGTGCAGCAACTTTGCAAGAAAATCAGATCGATTTTGGAGTGTGGAGCCATTGCTCTTGTTCGATCCAGACTGGGTGAAACCGCAATTCATCAAGCAACCTGGCGCAGCATTTGGGTGACAGATAATTTGATTTATGAAGGATTCGATTGGTTTTGTATTGCTGCAAGTCAACTTTAATGACAGTTGGAGGAAGGACAAAATCATGATTCTTAATGGCAGTCAATTGCTGTCAACTACTACTTCAAGGAGTCAACCAGGTTCTTCTTTTTGTTGCTTTGCATATTTAGCATTTGGAACTGCATTTAGAACCCTGTATCGCTGTCCTCACAGCGCTATCATTATTGTAATCTTTGCATTAGCAAATGCATTTAGAAGTCTCAATATATCACTGTCATTTACAGCAGTCCATGTAGTTGCATTTCATATTAAGCATTGTTGAATCGCTGCCATTCATTTGCATTGTCATTTATATTGTAAATCGTCCCTAAAGGAGGTGATCAGAACTGAAGTTGCCAAAGCTTGTAACCAATTTGCATTTCAATATCTATTGGAGTTTGGGTTGCAAGATAAGTGTTTGTAAAAATGTCAATTTGCTGTAGCTGTTCATTTGACTAGTTGCACTTCATTTTCAGTCATCATATGAGCTTGAAAAATCAGAAAATAGTTGCATTTGCATATCTCTTTTCAATTGCAATCATTGGCATAAGTAGTTTGAGTCAAATTCATGCATATCATATCATTATATGTAGAAAAACCAAAAGAGAAATAGTTTGCCAGCTGAAAGAAGTTTGCAAGACAATCGTTTGACGAAATTCCAAAGCACTCAAAACAAAAAATTAAGACCATAATTTGGCAAGGGTCTTTACAGAGAGTAGTATGATCTAGTCAGATCGACTCTAATCATTGGCTAAACATCTCTAGTCATCTTTTGTAATAATTGCATGAGCAAATAAAGATATATTTTATGTATGTTTCCGGTATGAATTGTCATCTCCATTATTAATTCATGTATTTAATTTATCAGATAGAGCAGAAAACATTTGGCGTCGTTGCCTTAAAGAAATCAGGTCACATTTGAGAGATTCATACCCTTAGACCCCAATAAAGGTGACAAAATACCACAACATGGTCAAGATCAAGAAATCAAGCGATCTTTAAGGATCATCGAACAAAGAGAACGAAGGAGACGACTGAGAGGTGAAGTTCAAGAAGGCAAGGAGTTTTTGAAGGAAAGCCCGAGTCCAACCAAGAGCAAAAGCCAAAGCATAAGTAGAAGTGGTAGTCGGGAGAGAGAGCTTTCATGACAAGAGAATGGACGAAGGGAGAGTGGGAAGAAATAGCACGACACCTATCGCTCCCCGACAAAGCATACATAGATCTCACCGACCTCGCCAACCAAGTTAGAGAGTCGTCTATACCTTCACCATTCACAAAGGGGAAAGTGTAGGAGAACCCACCTGTTGTGACCTTTTCACACATCACCCCATTGCAAATGGGGACCCCCTAATTTTTGCTTCGTTTGGGTCTTTTGGCTTGATTTTGGTTGGTTTTCCTGTTGTCTCTCTCTTGTTTTGTCTGTCTTTCCAGGATGTGCCCGTCTAAATTGAAATTTTGGCTAAGTCTGAGGAATTAGGGTTTTCTTTCTTCATGCCAGTTTGAGGTTGATTCGAGTAAGCAAATTGAAGTCTAAGCTTGACACTGCATCCAGAGCACCTTAAGCTGCTTGCCATTAAATTTTGAGTTGAATCTGACAACTTGCTATTTTTGGCAGTCCGGGCTTCGGAAGCTAATTTTAGGGTTTGCATGTGTGTTTTTTCAATGCATGTCTGAAGAACCTTTCTGGGTTTTCCGAAACCTTCGCGATGATATAACATGCAAGATGAGATGATAACTTTCAGCAGTGCTGCCTTCGGAGGTTGTTTTTATGGTTTGCATGTTGGAGTCTTCAACGCATGTTTGGATATTCTTTGTGGGTTTTTCGGGAGCTTCACAGTGATGTAACATGCAGGCCAGGATTTGAACCTTTTATCGGTGCTGCCTTCGAGAGCAAATTTTAGGGTTTTCATGCAGAATTTTTCAATGCATGTCAGGATATTCTTTATGGGTTTTTCGCGAGCTTCGCAATGATGTGACATGCAAGTAGAGTTGATCATTTTTCGGGAACTTACTATTTTTAGCTAGTGCTCGCATGCAGACCAATTTGCTGGGTTTTTCTGGGTTTTTTGAGATCTCTCGGGCAATGTGACATGCAAACACACCCGGCAACTGGTCAGTCACTTTTTTGGACACTTACTATTTTTAGCAGGTTCACTCCGGCAGCTCCCCAGCACTTTAGTATCATGAATAGAGCGACATGCAACAAAAACGGGGTCAAACGGAGGTCATTCGAGGCACATGCAAGTCAGATTAGGGTTTCCAACTCCAGGACTCAAAATGAGGGGTAAATCTCGAGAAGACTAAAAGTTGATCTATCCCATCACGATCAGCATCCTTCAAGCAATCTGCTGGTAAAATTTGAAGGCAATCTGAACACTTACATTTATAGTAAGTCACCTACATGCTATTAATAGTAGGTCAACGCGGGGCACTAGTGTGAACAGGTCAAACAGGCCATAGGGATCAAGTGGCGCGAATTTCAAGTCAATCCAAGTTGCAGAAGTCCGAAAATCAAGAACATACTAAAAGTAGTAAACTGGGGCAGGCAAGGTCGAAGAAATTTCTAATTCATGGCAACTGGCAGCACCACCTTGCAAATGCGCCCAACCTGGAGTTGGATGGAGAGAAATTGTCTAAGGCTTGGAAAAATCTTGTAGACCCCCTCAAATGCGCCCTGTCTTGAGGAGGTGGGTGGAGAAAAGTTTTCAAGGCATGAGAAATTCCCCCTCGGCCCCCTAAATGCACCCATCAAGGTGATGACTTGAGAATTTTTGTTTAAGTGATGAAAGTGGAAGCATGACCCTCAATATGCACTCACACTTCATGGAGGATGTTTAAAAAATTTCTAAGTGTTGAAAGTCCCTTCTCCAGTCCTCAAATGCGCCCTTGAAGAGAAGGTGAAGGTGAAAATTTTCTAAGTATGAAAAGTGGAAGTAGCCCACCCCAAATGCGCCTTAGCTTAGAAAGATTTGCAAGAAGTATGCTAAGTTTGAATAAAATGAAAGTACAGGGGTTGAAATGCGCCTTCATCAGAATGGAAGCTAGAAATTTGTCTAAGTGATTGAGACTTGAAGTAGCCGCTCCAATATGCGCCCAAGGTGGAGAAGGCATAGGATAGTTTGGAAAAATCCTCTAAGGCGTGAGCAAAGTGAAAGTACAACCTCCTAAATGCGCCCTAGTAGAGAGTTGGATTTAGAAATTTGGCTAAGTCATTTAAAATGAAAGCTCAAGGGTGGAGATTGCCCAAGACAGGAGAGGTTGATTTGAAAATTTTCTAAGGCATGGTAAATTGAAAGTATGAGGTGCTAAATGCACCTTGGCTTGGAGGAGGTTAGGAATTTTGCTAGGTATTCAAAATTGGAAGTAGCATATGTCAAATGCGCCCTAGAAGTGATGGGGGCAAGTAAAAATATTCTAAGTGTGAAAAATGGAAGTTCACCCTCCCAAATGCGCCCACCTTATGAAGTTGAAGTAAAAAAATTCTAAGGCATAAAAAAGGATTCCTCAGGGGGTGAAATGCGCCCAAGCTAAAGAGGAAGTGAGAAAATTATTCTAGGCATTGAAAATGGAATGGCAAGGTGCTAAATGTGCCCAAGTTGTGATAAGGGGATTGATTTTTTCTAAGAGGCACAAATTGGCAAATGACCCACCTAAATGCGCCCTTGGCAAGGAAAGGTGATTTAAAAATATTTTCAAGGGTAAAAAATTAAATGACCCCCTTCAAGGGTACACATGAATAATATAGCTAGAAAATATTTTGAGGGGGAATTTTTTTTGTGGGTCTTGGATATTTTCTACAAGGCGATGATTTTGAAGCTCTCCACACCTCGCCTGAGATTTTAAGGTGGAGATTTTAAGTGGGCTCCTGTTTGATGAAGTTTTCTAGACAAAATAAAAATTTCTAAGCTAGAGGAATAAAATATGAAAATGCCTAAGTCTGTTGAAATGAAGGATAAATTCTAATGAGGTGAAATACACTAAGGCACGAAGAACTTGAAGATGAAGTGAAACTTAAACATCATACTTTCAAGTGCGTCCTCAAGGTGGAGAAATTTCTAGGGCACAAATGCCAAACACAAGTCTCTAAATGCACCCGTGATGAAAAGTTATGAAGAAGGAAAAAGTTGTGCTAGAGAAAAATGGTGAACTTTATCCAGAGATTGATCTTGGAAATCAGAGCATGGAGATGAGGTGAGTGAAGTGAATTTTTACTACAAGTGTTTTGATGCTCTTCTTTTTATTTGTTTTGCAGGATGAACGCCGGGACCAAGGCATGATGACTTGAAGTGATGGAGCAAGTAATCCAAGACGATATTACAACCTTGGAGGAGGAAAAGTTGCATGTTTCAAGCTCCTCCGCGATATCTCAGTTACACCCAAATCATGAAGGGAGATGTCGGAAGAAACGGCTAAGTGCTGAAATTCCTCCACAAGAATCTAAATGCGCCCAACTCAGGTGAGGCAGGTGACAAGAATGAAATGATCAAGTCCAAGACTAGAAAATCCTTCAAGATCTAGATGAAGAAATAATGAAGACCCAGGCGTTAGAGAGTTAAAGAATGACAGCAAGATGGATTGAAGGACAAAATAGAGGAATTCTTCTTAAGTGTGAAGTCCTTCTACGGCAATGACCCAAAAAGATGTTCTCCAACACGCTTCACACAACTCAGGGTGCAGTGACAAGGAGGAAAATCACCATCAAATAGGAGAAAGAAGCAACTGTCTTGGAGTTAGATCGAGAACGTGCCTATCATATCCGCTCAAGAAGTTGAAGCCATGATGATCAGACTCATCCAATTTGCAGTCAAGAAGAAGAAGAAGAACAATGCGAACGCATTTCCAGACAGGAATCTTCTAGAAGATGGTGGACATTAATTGCTCATTTATTACTCCACTCTTCTTGGTGGCAGTTTTTAGGGTTAGGGCTTATGTGGCTCGATCTGAGCCATCCATCTGATTGTAATCTGGGTCATTCATTGGACTGGGCCAACTATAAAAGGGGCATCCCCCCTCATTTGTACCTCATTAGATTAGACATAGAGAGCATTAGAGAGGCAACTTAGCTTAGCGTAGTTTGATAACATAGCATAGATTGAAGAGGAAGGAAAGCTTTCTCATTGAATGCTTTGTAAAAGGTTGTTGTGAACACTCTCATAATAAAAAGAGTTTTCATTGATGATGATTGCATCTTTTGTTGTAAGTAGCTAGCAAGGCTTTTTCGTCCTTCCGAATCACTTAGCATTTTCTTAAAGTAGCTTAAAGTAAAGTAGATTTCGTTTCAGGCAAATGGATGCTAGTTGCAGAATGTGGCGTTTGATTCGAGCAAGCTTCGTCTATCCATACCACTAGTGTGTTCACTAATGGTTAATTCACCTTGTGTGGTCAACTACAACATTGCGGACTTAACTTCGTTTGTGATTCACATGTTGGTATGCGTCGTTGTGAATACCTTTGGTTCCTCCTCTGAAGATTGCACCGGTTTTGTGGAAGCTATCCGAAGCGAGGCAAAGCAAAGCTTGGTTGAAGTCTGCGAAAATTGATCACAATGTCCAACGCCTTGAGTAGATTAGAGCCTTCTTATCCCTACAACCATTTTAATTCAGTACTTTCCGGTTAGTTTAGGAAACAAGAGCTTTATAGACAAACCTTTCGAGCATTCGAATTCCTTTCTCCGCTATTGAACAATTTTGTAAGCCCCCTTGAAATACCAGCAAATCACATCGAGCCAACAGAGACTATCCACTGCATGAAGGAACCTTGGAGTTGAATGCATGATATTTCTAGCAATCTTAGCATGCAGGAGACTTTGTTCAAGAGAGGATAGAGTATCCATTGGGAAACTTTATTCTGTGTTGGTGCGGTCACAAATCACACGTCAACACCACCAACCTCGCCATTGACGAACAGTTGGGACCACCACCGTCGGACGAAGGAGGTTCACCGTCGGGCGAAAGGGAAGGCAAGGGAGAACCTGCCAACCCGACCGTCAAAGAACCGTTCATACCATTAAAGTCTACAGAAGGGGAAGGCAAAAGAGAACCTACCGACAGTTTGAGAAAGATCGTACACCAAATTGAACACTGGATATTGACGAAAGAACCAGACATTGGAAGATCAGAGTCAAAAACACCAGGACAAAGGGAGCATTGAAAGCACCTCGAAGGCAACCCGAGAGTGACGAACATCAAAGGCAACCCGAGAGTGACAAATGCTCAAGGAAGCCCAAGAGTGATGAATACTAAAGAGGGACGAGTAGAGGATTGCGGCATGTCCAATAGTGTAGGGAATGCACCGGAACATACAAATCAAAACTCCCTAAACAAGTTATTGTGACAGAAGGTGCATCAAAGAGGTAAGATGGTGACTCCTCTAGCAAGTCCGAATGTTGAACGACAAAAACTTCCAAAGTTCATAGTGAACGAGGCGAAGGATCCTATAAGACATTGCAAGACATGTGAGACAATCTAGGTAGCAAATGGTCAAGATGATAGAGCATATTGGCTAAGAGCATTTCCAACAACCCTCAGAGGCATAGCGATCAATTGGTATACAGAATTAGACGTAGCACACAAAGCCACATGGGATGCATTAAAAAGCGCATTCTAGGAAGAATTCAAACTTTTGAGAGACAACAACGAAATCGTAGTAGAGATATAAAACATGAAGCAGGGAAACCATGAAATAGTAAGAGCCTATAATTGTAGGCTAAAGGAGATATTGATGAAATTAGAAATCCAGCCAGCCGATGGACTAAAGAAAAGATGGTCCATCAAAGGATTAATTCCTTCGTCGAGGAAGAAAATGAAAGTAGTGCCTCTGTCATCGTACGTTGAAGCCTACATAGAAAGTGAAGATAAAATGATCTTGCAAAGTAAAAGAAAAACAGAGGAAGATGGAAGTTTCGATGACAATAATGATGATGAATCAAGAACGATACAAGCACTCCGAAGGGACATGCTCTGGATGATGGAAGAATTGAAGGCGAAGAAAGAAACTAACAAACTATGGTGTATTGAGTGCAAAATTTTGGGGCACACAAAAGATAATTGTCCTAAAAAGATGTTTTGTGATATTTGCCATGTTATGGGTCATTCAATAAAGGAGTGCCCATACAATTTGAAGACCAGGAGTACACAAGTACTCTTTATGCAAGGAGAGGAATCCACTCCATCGATGCCACATAATACATCTCCAAGCGGTTATCAAAATCAAAGAGGACGAAGCCAAATACAATATGACCCCAAAGGATGCCCTATCATACAATGCCGACAATGTAGAGAATGAGGACACTTTGCGAGAGACTGCCAAAACAAGCAAGACAAAGTGCAATTAGTGTGCAAATGGTGTGGACCTGGAAACCACAAAGACACCGGATGTCTAAAGCAAAAGGCTAGTGTCAATATGATTAATGTAAGGCATAATGAAGTATTGGCCATTACTCGTACCCAAGCAAAGAAGGTTGAGTATCCAAACCCACATACAAAAAAAGAAAGGCTTCATGAAACAAATGCTATGGACAATGAACGATGCCACTCAAATGCAAATGCAAGTACAGTAACAAACCAATTACAATCCGAGAAAAATATTGCATGACAAGTACTTCAAGCTACTATACTAGTTAACGTAGTGGATTTATTACAAAGTATTCTTGAACTTCGAAATGCTTTTGTATCAGGGGAGAATGAGACGGTGCATGCTACGACCCAATTGGAATTTGGTGAGAATGAAGAACCAATAACTGAACCTCCACTGTCGGGCGACCAAGTGATTGATCCAATGTTACTGACAGTAGACACGACAAAGAAACCAACGATGGTGAATATGGAGATCCTTGGACAGAATCTTACCAATACAATTGTTGATGGTGGGTCAGGCATGAATGTACTTTTAGAAGACACTTGGAGAAGTCTTGGCAAGTTGACCATTTGGCCGCCATCTTTTCAACTAGTGGGTGCAAATCAACAAGGTATTAAAGTACTTGGATTTTTAATGGGACAAAAGGTAATTATTGGAACTCAAACATTTGTATTGAACTTTATGGTCATTTCATTAAGGAAGAAAGCGTACAACACATTGTTAGGTCAAGGTTGGCTAGTGGCAGCCAAAGTCGATCACAATTGGAAAAAGAATACAATCTCCATTGAAAATAAGGACCGGAAGTATATAATTGATTTGAAAAACCAAGCAGTCAATGAGGAAGCAGCCTCCTCGGATTTGTCAAATTCAGACTCCGGAGAAGAATGGATGGAGAGTCGAGATCCGATGGAACCAAATGATGAAGGAATTTTGGAGTTACTACTATGAAACAAATTCTCTTTGTGGCTTATTTCATTCGAAAATGGAGGACTGTGAGGTATTTTCGTCGACTTGTAATTTTCTTGAATCTACAACTCTCAGTGAAAAGAAACCAATGAAAAAAGATTTTGGAAAGTTGGATGGTTTATGCACGCAAGATGTAGTCCATGGTTGGCAAAAGACGACGGTTGCAACGAATGTATCCAACTTTGTAGAAGAATGCAAAATAATAGATGATATTTCTCAGAGTATGAAAAGCAAAATAATTAACTTGGAACACACAAATACTAGTCAAGACAAATCAACTTCAAAGAAAATTTACAAAAACAAAATGCAAAAAATAAAACCTCAAAGGCAAAAAATCAAAGCGAAAAAATTAAAACATTGCCAAGAAAACATATTAAAGTGGCCAAATAAAAAAATATTAAAATATGGCCAAAAGAAAAAGTACACGTATTCATATGTTTGCACACCATACAGCATAATCGCAGCCACATTGTATGGTCAACATATCTCAAGGAAGGTGTCACATCCCGATCAAAAGGACCCCTTTCACATGGGCCTAGTGAACAAAAATAAATAAAAGAACGAAGAAAAAAAAAAGAAAGTTGTGGAGGTAATGATATTTTCTGCGGACCCAACAAAGACAAGTGTGATATTTATGGAGCCATCCACCCCTCTCACGGCAAGAGACAACTTGAATTAAATAGGTATGGGCTCGAGTATGGTGGGAATGGCCATAAGGCATCGCATCCCAATTCTTCAAGCTGCCCAAGTGTCAGGTCGTAAACAAGAGGCATTTAGACAATTTAAATCCTCACAGCCCCCATAATTTCTCATTCAAGTCCAACTGGAGGAAAGGAGTGAAGAAATTGTACAGAAAGGGAACAATATAGAGAGACTGATGCAGATAAAATGGTGTGGTTGGTCAGAGATACGAATGAGGGAGAGATAAGGAAGAGAAATTATAGCTACGAATGGAGGTCGATACACAGGCATATTTGGACCAAAATACAAAGAGAGGGGAAGAAGAGAAGATAAAGGGTTGTGAAGAAAGAAAGGATAAATCGCATGGAGGAAGGCAAAGTAAGGCATTTGTGTGATATATTGGAGGAGATAGAAGAAGTCAAAGGGTGAGTGGAAGGAGTAGGTGGAAGCCATTGCAACTGTCATCGCAGAGATATGAGCAAAATGTGGAAGCAGAGAAAAGTCACATCCCAATTGGACGAAATCCCTAGAGGAAACGTGATCTCATGGAATGCAAAGATTGCAAGATATGCACAAAATAGATCCATTGACAAGGCTTTAGAAACATTCAAGAAAATGCAATTGGTAGGCGTCAAAGACAAATCTCCCCTGTTGCGGTTAATGTCCTCCCTGCCTACAAAATGGACTTGATAAGAGGCATTAGGAACTTTGAGCAAATGCCATTCCGTGAGGAGCCTGTCCGTCAACCAAAGCCACGCGCAAAGAGGAGACAAGTGTATGAGGAGTTATTTTTTGAATTAGAGGATAGAAGCAAGCAAGAGTTAAGTACCTTCATCTAGGAGCTTCACACAAGTTTGGGCGTTAAGTATTAACCTTTAATGGGTACTAAGAACAAATAAATAATAATAACAATAATAAAAATGAAGCTTATTTCCTTCAAAAAGACATCTTGTTATTGCATGCTCCAACTAGGTACGAGATTGTGATGAGCCCAACTGGCTCAACCTCAAACTCTGAACTAAAACTGTGTTTTTGTGTTTGATTTGATGAAATTCAAGCAATAAATGTAGAAGTGCACCAAGCATAAATGGAGATAAAAACTGAAATTTAAACTAAATCTGAAAACAACTTATGTATTATGCATTATTCAACTGCTTCAAATAGATCAGGAACAACCAACATACCCGGATCTCTCCAGAATAATTAAATAAAGCAGATCTGTACATGCATGCAAGAAATGTTGAACATACAATCTCTGGTGAAGCTCAAATTGACTTCTGAAATGAAGCCATCCCTGTAGCAAAGATTCAGCTGGTCTTTCACAGCCTCAAGTCTACAAAACACTGAAGATCTCTCGTTTCTCCAATGGAAGAATTTCACTATAACCCTTGTCTCAAACAAATGCACAGAGAAGATAAAAAGTAGCAATTTCAAATAACCATCAATAATGAGATTGAATTGCCCCTCTTTGCCTTATATCTCCAAAAAGGCACAAATTCCAAAAAGTGACGTCACTTTTGCAATTAAATACATTTAAGATGTGTTTAAATCATTTCAATAGTTTATAATTTTCACTTATGAAGTGAACGCACCTTTTAAGTGACTTAAGTGATTTAATTTTTCACTTTATCACCTTAAGTCATCAATTTAATATATTTAAGTGGCTTTTTAACTTTTATAAAGTCAATTTGACTTTATAATATACCAATTAGTTAAATAATTAACTTAACCACAAAAATATTCGTAACTCCCTCAATTCTCCGTGTTTTGGTGTGTCGTCAGAAGCTGGTGAACACTGAACTGCAAAGGCCTACACTGAGCCCAACACTGAACTGAAGGGCTAGAAACGACAATATCCACCAAACTCTGCCACTGAGATCCTCTATCCAACGCAGTAGCCTACAAGGACCAAAGTAATAGGCTAACCATCACAAAACAAGATCACGCTGAAAAAGGGGACATTACAGAGATGTATGGTTTTAAAGGGTATCATTACATAAATATTTTCATTGTTGTTTGCCATTCTTCATGCTCATGATTTAGCCTTCAAAATTAGTTTAAAGAGAGCAGGTTCAAAAATGCTAGATAGGATCTAATCTGATAATCACTAGTAGTTGCTTTCAATTGACCCAATCTTTTGATTTGAATAAAACATTTATATACTTCATGGTCAACAATGTCTAAGTTTTTAGCTTTTGCATTTTCTCCTCGTGTCTCAAAGGAGACAACCAACAAACCTAAGTCATTCAATTGAGTGCAAGTGTTTAACTCATATTGACCAAGTATATATGTGTATGTCTTGAATTTTATTGAAACCATCCCTAATTAATTGAACAGCAAAACGACAAAAAAGGGGTATTAACCAAGCTTGCCCAAAGGAAACATACTCAAGGGAGAGGGTGTACTTTTATTATAAAATATAGGTAGTATTTTGACCATGGACAAGTTGAATAAACTAATTTACAAAAGACATGGGTGGTCGGTCCAAGTTACATTAGAATCAACAGTTTATATAAGTTACAGTTCACATTATACAAGCACACATGTAACCTTTAAGCGTGATTGGGCATCTTTACATATACTTTTGATTCACATATACCTACACACATTTAGACTTATTATATTGAACAAATGGATAAATGGGTAGACATTAATGCTAAATTATAAAGTTGGGTTGTTTCATAATCCACTTGAGTGTGACCAAATGTTTCATGAAACCTGTACTCTAAGTGTCATAAATCAACATAAAACTTTCTTAGAATAGATCCTTAAACTCGGTTATGAGATGGATTTGTAAGGAAATATTTTAAGAACAAGTAATGATTATACAGTTGAAAAGAGTGCATTGATGGTTGTTATTTCTATACAAGTCTATTAAAAAATGTTAAGTCATATTGAGAATATATCAACATGGATGTGATTATGGACCATTTGGGAAATTCTATTGTGGTGGCAATATGTATAAGAGGATTCCTTTAATGTGATTTTATCCTTCCTGCTTAATGCAAAACTAAGACATGCTATAAAAGTCTAGAATGGTATTTGGGTATTAGGGTAAAGGTTTAATATGATTAGAAAATATCTATTGACCCCTAGAGTATAAGAAAGTCAATATTGAGCTTATTTTATAATGACTATAATGCATTACATAATTAATGTGTATAGAATCGATTTGGAGGATTTGCTCTTATAAGACACTATGGTCCAAGATATGTTGTTTATGATGGGTGGTATTTTAATGCCTACCTAAATACATAGATGTATGATAATAAGGACCATTACATGTAAAGGCTATTATAGAACCTTGTTCTTAGTAATGTGCCATCTGAACATGTTGAATTGAACTAGTTGAGTAATCTCATATATGGTCATGTTTCATACCATAGATGAAAAACACGCGAATAACTCGCACAAATCGCGAGTACCCTCGGAGCTAAACAAGCTACGAGTTAATCACAATAAAACTCGAAGCCGGTTTTTTGATTAAATCGCAGCGATTTAAATCAGTTTACTTGCAATAAATCACATGTTTAGACAGGAAAAATCGCTAGATGCAGATTTATATTTGGTTACAAAGCAACTAAACATTTTTTCATTGCTTTCTTTCTACATTTTTACCCAAAACACGACGCAACTAGGGCAAAACGCAATGCAGCAAGGAAAAATGACGCACAATTTCCAAAGGTTTTTATCGATTTTTCTCTCTTATTTTCATCTCATTCTTTTGCACAAGATTTGCCAAGATTTGTTACAGAATCGATGTTGTTGTGCATTAATCAGGAGGAACGAATGTTCCTTAAATAAATTACAAAATACGATGTTTCTAAAAGAAACAATCGTTAACTAAGGATGAAGTTAGAAAAAGCAATGAGATGACCATTACGACGTAACTGGAAAGATATTATTCTAATACCCTCCCTTAATGGTCATCATTCTAACTACCCAGAGAGAACAAAGAAGGGTACCCCCTTCTTCTCAGAACGCTGCTGCACAAAGACAAAAGCCTGCCACTGACTCTGCCACTTGAGATGAGTCCGCCACCAACCCTCCTGAAACTGCAGAATCTCCGAAATACCAACCAACCAACCTGAAGTTGGAAAACTGTCCCTCCCTGTAACCAGAGACATACTGAGAACAGCTGCTACGATTTTGAGGAAAAATCGGCAAACCCTCAAATCTTCTGAGATGGACATGCTCCCATGGACTGCGCAAGATGTGACATGTGTACGAAAGTTCCTCTAAAAAAAAAAAACCGACGCAAACCATTTTTTGAAAAAAACGCCAAACCTAAGATTCAAATCATCGCCGTAAAAACGATAAAACCAAAAGCCCTCCCGAATGACAGAAACCCCGACAAGGGTATACAAGAGAAAAACTCTTAATTTTTTAGGACAAAATTATAAACCCTCCTGGAACCCAGAAGACAGATTTTTTTTCTTTTACGGGACAAAAAATATTTAAAAACCCAGAAGACAGATTTTTTTTTCTTTTACGGGACAAAAAAAATATTTAAAAACCCAGAACATCGATTGTCGGCTTCAAAAACAGAGGGTTTGAAACCCTAGCCGCCAGAACAAAGCTGCACAAAAACTGAGGCACGGAAAACGAAGCACCCAGAAAATTCGGAGACCAACCCAGTTGAGCTCTCGAAAAACCCACCAGGAATCTGTGATCGAAAAAAATTTCGGACTTGAAACACAAGAGATTTTCGCAAAACCCTAGCCGCAGGTCGCGTATTCAGAAAAACAGTGCAAAACAGCTTTGAAAATTCTGAAAAAAAATGCAGAAAATGGCTTGAAATCCGCACAAACTCGTGGCAAATACAGATAAGAACCCTAGGCGTTGCCAATGACAACCAAAAGTGACTCGAACACGAGCTAGAAGGCACCACAAATCAAGCACAAAGGCGTCTGAAAAAAAACGTGTCTGAAAGGATGGAAATCGCGTCCTCAAAAAACAAAAAATCGTGGCCCTCTGTCAAAACACGACCAGATTTGATGAAGGATCACGCCTACACAGAAACGCCAGAAGAAGGTTGCGCGGGCTTGAAACAAAAAAACGCGGCCAGAAGAAGTTCGCGGCCTGAAATCTCGTCACCAGACAAAAACGCGAGTTGAAGACTGTGTCTTCTTAAAAAAAACACGGTGCGAGGGAAGAAAGCCAGACGCTCAGGCGAAGAAAAAAAGCGCCACGAACAGAGCACGCGGCCAGAAAAAGAAGGTGCCTCTTATACGAAAATCCGCGGCCTAGAGAGTTGCGATTTTTCAATGAGTGAAAACTCACGAAAATTGTAAATCAGAAACCCTCAAATCTCAAATTGCAGGACCAGGAGAAAAATAATTTCGAAAAAAATAAAAATTTTCAATATTCAGAAAAATTCCGTACGAATTTTTATTGAAAATTTTTCGAAAATAGATTCCTGCTCTGATACCATGTTACAGAATCGATGTTGTTGTGCATTAATCAGGAGGAACGAATGTTCCTTAAATAAATTACAAAATACGATGTTTCTAAAAGAAACAATCGTTAACTAAGGATGAAGTTAGAAAAAGCAATGAGATGACCATTACGACGTAACTGGAAAGATATTATTCTAATAAGATTCCCAGGGTGTTTTTTTTTCAATTCTTGAAAGAATCGCTGCAAGTCTTCATGGGTCGGTTTCTTCATTGTTTGATATTTTTCATTAAAATTTAATATGTTTCCTTTAGTTTTACTTTGTAAATGATATGAAATATAAATTTAAATTTGATAAATATGTTTTCTTCGTTGAAATCTTAAGCCTATTAATATTTATGTTTAAGCCTTTTAATTTATTATTTATTTATTATAAAATTTTATAATATTATACAAATTAAATATATTATATTTATTACTTATCTGATATTATATTTATAAGTATAATATTATAAATTTAATAAATAAAAAAATTTAATCGGTAAGCAAGATGATTTTATTGATATTCAGAAAAGGAAATACATCATTCAGGCCCAAATTGGGCATCCACCATGACTTCAACAGAGACAAACCAGACCTGGACGCCAACCAAAATTTGTAGATTGAGTAGACGCAACCACCATTGACCAGCATTTTCACCAAAAAACTTTACCCACCCGACACTTACAGTACCAAGTGCATAGAATACCGTTCATACCACCAAACCCTAGAAACTTGAAAACCCACGAACCAACAAAAAACCCCAACCAAGCCCCTATCACCAAACATTTTGTTGAGCAAAAACTCGGAATTCCCTCTTCCAGGCCAAGTCTTCTACAAGCACCAAACAGAATTTATTTTTCAGAAACTCTGCTCCTACTATGGCCAAACGTTTGTGCTCAATGAGAACCAAGCTGTTAACATCCAGTATAAAAGGAAAATAGCTTACCAAGGCGACTGGATCATCCAGGAGATGCAGGTCCCGCGGGCGTGGAATACCTTTACCAAGTCGAGCTGCAGCCAAGGCTCTATCAAGGCCAACCAACATGTCTTTGTGAAAGAGGCCCCACATGATCACCCCGCGCATCCATTTTTGAAACCCCAACATCGAGCAATCCAGCCAACACCTAGGAAGAAATATCTGAATCCAAAGGACACCCTTCGGCATCCTCCATGAACGCTTTCCCAACCAAACATTTGATTGTTGCGAAAGTCATAATCTGGGTGGCGGATAATGTGGTGCAGCCGAAGAGAGGAAATCGGACCTTCAAAGGCAATTTGCCTTTTGGAGCTTTCAACTGCACTAGCATAACCATCCCTCCCATTTCCAATTCCTTCGCAGAAACCAAAACTATAAACCTGCTCATCACACACAGGTACAAAAAACCAAACCACCAAATGCTATGGGAATGAAACGCCACCCATCGAAATTAAAGGCCTAGGCAAACGTGCTTGGCCACCATCCTTTGCAACCTGGCAATCGTCCTTGAAAGGACATAGCAAATAAATTTAATAATATTATTAAATACACTATAGCTTTTAAATTTATTTATTAATTTAAAGGCTATAGTATAATTAATAATATTATTAAATTTATAATATTATACTTATAAATATAATATCATATAAGTAATAAATATTAAATATATTTAAGGGAAGATCATTTGCGGGTGATGAGGAAATCGGGGTGTTGGCAGGGGAGTGCAAGTTGGCAGAAATGTGGCAAGGCCACATCACCTCCTCTATCGTTAGCGGTAACCCAAGGTGACAGGGGGACGTCGGCAAAAGGCTTTAAGCAGAATTGGAAGTCCGCCTAAAATGGGGAGATCCTGGAGGTGACCATCGTTTTAATGATTCATGATGGCCATGACAAACAGAGAGACGTAAAGTACGGAATTCGTGTTAGTTCATGCTAATCGGCCGAGTGGCAGAAGATGTTTATTAGAAGGTGATGTTCGAGTTAAGGCTTGTGGTTGCAGGACGAAATCTTCATGCAAGGACGGATTTCCTTGCATCGCCATTATTCCACGCTTGTGTGCGATGGTTCGGCCTTGTTGTTTGCGGGCCTTTTAAATGTTGAGGGACGATGGCATTTATTCCGTATGGTTTTCGAAACTTGTCTTGTTGGCTGTCTCTGTGCAGGGAGCTTTCGGCTAGAGCGCAGCTAATGGCAAAGGTGAGCAGATCAAAATTCATCATTTCTGTCTCCGCGGAGAGGCTGGAAAGTTTCGGCGCCAACACTCCTGTTTCGTTGGTGGCGACGGAGAGGCAAATAGCATTTATGGAGATCATAGACCAAAGGCTGAAAAGAATTCTGCTTGTAGATGATCCTTTGGTCATGGTAGCAGTAAAATGATTTTAGGAAAGAGTCACCTAGACAAAAAGGAATTTGCAAGGGACAATGCATACATATCCTCACAGTTCTTGGCTGCCATTCTGGACGTGGAAGTGTCTAAGGTGGAGGCAAGGGAATTGATGGTGAATCTTTTCTGCGGCGACTTGTTAGGAGGTTTGGAGAAGACACTGAAAGCAGCCTTTGTGGGCAAAGGAATTTCGTGTCCCTCTGACTTGGAGCTCCTGTGGAAGACGAACGAAGCAGTAAAGGTATACCCCTTTCTTTTAGACTTAAAGGGGACTGAGCTCATGAGCCACAGGATGTCCTCAGCAATGGCGGTTGAATTTCTGAAACGAAAAATGGGGTTGGTGGCGGAGGAGGGCTTGGAATGGGTT
This sequence comes from Sequoia sempervirens, assembly GCA_007258455.2. Lineage (NCBI taxonomy): Eukaryota > Viridiplantae > Streptophyta > Pinopsida > Cupressales > Cupressaceae > Sequoia > Sequoia sempervirens. The sequence continues at coordinate 23,652 of VDFB02288783.1, read as the reverse complement.
GAAGATTTTACTACATTTGCAGAATTAAATGGATTTCTGTGAGGCTCGGCCTCTATGTATGAAATTTTTTGTTTTAAAGTTTAGCTCGGTGTTGGGTTTTGTGATAAGCAGAGTGACTGCAATTTTGTGCTGGGTGTAGTGGGTTCCCCGGGTTGGTAGGGTTCAGTTTCTATGGTAGTTCGGTGGTTTTCCTACGTAGCAGACGAAATGTACTTTTTCTCAAAACTTTAATATAAATATAATCCTTGTGTATCAAAAAAAAAACATTAAATATATTTAAAAGACTTAAATTTATAAATTATTTATTTATTATTAATTTTTTTTATAATATTATATAAATTAAATATATTATATTTATTACTTATCTAATAAATTTATTATCTATCAATAAAAAGCTTTTAAATTTATTTATTAATTTAAAGGCTATAGTATAATATTATTAAATTTATAAGTAATAATTATTAAATATATTTAAAAGCCTTAAATTTAAATATATTTATTACTTAAGTCTTTAAATTTATAATATCACACTTAAGCCTTTTAAATTTGGTAAATAAAATTTTATCAAATTTAAAAGACTTAAGCCTTTTAAACTTGATAAATAAATTTTTATCAAATTTAAAAGACTTAAGCCTTTTAAATTCGATAAATAAAATTTTATCAAATTTAAAAAACAAGTTCTTTGTCGAGTTTCAAATGTTCAACAAATTTGTCGAGTTATTGTCAAGTTTTTCCCCGAGTTTTTGCCAAGTCCCAAGTTTTCAAAAAATTTGTTATTGTCGAGTCCGAGTTTTTCAACTATGTTCAATACCATCTTCATACAATGATATAAATGGTATAGTATGACTCGGACATTGATCATGGGTAGATCAAGTATGTAATTATTGTTGTATGTATTTTGAGGTCAAGAAGGATGTTTTATATGATTATGATAATTAATTTTATAGAACCATATTGTGGGTGGGAAACCCAACCTAGACCCATGTTTAGGCTTTTAGCATAACCGATCCATATTTAACAATATTTTGACTACTATTATTAAAGGATGTACACTCTTTACTACTAACCAATCCTTAGACTAAGTCTAGATTGTATAGTGTTGTACCCAAACCAAATTTTTTGCTTCATCAAGGCATTTTGCATTAAAAGTCTAAATTTTGCTAAAATGATGTAAAACGCAGTTTTGGGCAATATCAAGCATGGAGTTTTTGTCAATAGTTTGTCAATCAAAGTCAGTTATATTGATCAAAACCTGAAGCAGAGACTCAGAATGGAGTTTTTCATGATGGAGGAACATCTCACGACGACATTTCAAGTTGCACACGATCATTTCAGTGATCGAGATGAAGTTTTCAGTGATTAATATATGAAGATTTCTCAGGAAAAAGCATAAAAGCGCAACTATAGCCCAAGGGCGCCCAACTTGTTGAAGGTCAAGATGTTGCTAAAAACGTTCAAGCATCCAGTCAATCTCTTCAGAATTGGTCTAGCTATCCGATAAGATATCCGGCGAAGCTTTCCGAGACCCACAGCTCCAGCAAACAGCGTCAGAAGTTGAAATCCCTAAAGTTCCAGATGTGAGAATTTTGTCACTTTCAGGCAAAAGCGCAACTCTAGTCTGAGGGCGCCCATCTTAAAGAGGGGGTAAATCTTAGCATTTTCGATAATGTATACAGTCAATCCGTTCTCAACTAGTCTGCTTATCCAACGAGATATCAAACGCAGTCATCCGAGTTTCAGAACTCCGGCAGCAGTCGTCTGAAGATCAGCTTATAATGGAGTTTTCACATTTCTGAGCTTCTCCGTTGATTCCCAGTGCAAGTACAGCCTAGGGGCACTAGTTTATATGAGCCTTAAGATGGCAAAATTTGCAGGCAAAGTCTTCCTGACATCAGTAGTACTCTAGCCTAGCTCCGCAATGCATCATCCAACTTGTCGATCCGACGTTCCAGGTGATCGTGACGGAGGTTCTACCAAGCACGTAATTTCACGGGCGGACCAACAAACAATTTGCAGTGTATTTTTACAGTCTAGAGGCGCCTAGCCTTTAGGCCTGCCAGATGAGTTCGTTCGCATTCGAAGTCTTCACGGCTTTTGAGCATAATCATTTTATCTATTCAACGAGCCTAGCCGTCAGCGTTCGGGATTTGGCAGTCGCTCGTACGTGCGAGGTCTTTGGCGAGATGCTGAAGAATGAAGATATCCGGAAAATGGCCAAGTCTGGAGCGGTAATTTTAAATAAAATACGCACTGGAGTGTTTGAGGTCTTAGAAGTAGTTTTCTTGCTTCGTCACCTCCAGAGACTTCTCTTGTGGACCCTTCTGGCTGTCCGTTAAAACAGATAGTGCCTGAATCGGGTCATCCCAGCTCCAGATATCAGAGGTCAAAGTAGGGTACTTGGGTGAAAGTTCAATTTTCGTCGAAATGACCTCAGTGCAACTAAGAGCCAGGGGCGCTTTTACTTTTGAGGCCCTTAACTCAGCTTTCAGAGGTCATGTGTATAGTCGTTGGATGCAGAATGTCTCCCGGCATGCAGTGAGCTTCATTTCCTGTCAGCAGGATTCACCATTCACCGTCGGCAGCCTTTTGAAGTGTCAGATGGTAGTTTAGGAAAATGGTTAAGTCTGGAACCCATAAATGAATTTAATCAGGGGCGCCTAATTTTTCAAGGTGTTAAACAATGGATTTTGCAGTTGTGTCTCCCAGCAGACATTTCTTCCTTGTTCAGTAGGCTTTCCGATGAATTTTTCAGATCAGTCTCAGCATCATTCAATCACCCGGAAATCAGTGTTGAAGTTGGCCAGTCGTCACTATGCAGTTAGCTATAAAATAGGGAGTTAATAAAAAGTGAAATAACTTGAGCAAATGGACGCCTATGAGCTCAAGAGATGACTTTTCGGAATCGGTGAAGTCCGACGATGAATCCTAAGACTTCAACAAAATTGTCAACTGAAGTTCAGGATATTTGCAATTTTAGCATAAGATGGCGATTTTCTATTTTTGGCGCCTTTTGCTATTTGCATGATAATAAATATTTTATTATATTTATTTAAATTCGAACTTCCAGTCAGTGGCAGTGGAACTGAAAGGCAACCAATCAGAGATCTTCTATTCTTGTCAGGGTTTTGAATTCTTGCAGTTACCAATTGGTGCGAATTTCTTCTTATTTAAACATGGCGCCATCTTCATTGTTATTCACAGAGCTTTCAAAAGAAATTCGTATTTCTCAAGAGAAATTCAATCTTAAGAGAAATTCGTGTTTTTCAAAAGCAAATTCATATCTTCAAAGGGAAATCGAATTTTATTAATTTTCAAAGCAAACTTCAAAGCAATTCGTATTTCTTCAAGAAGGAATAGGGGCACGCATCTTCAAGGGAAATTCATAAGTTTCAAAGTTTCAAAGGCGTTTTCCTTAAGAAATTTGCAATCCTTCAATATTCAAAGGCGAATTTCATATCAAAAGGGCGAATTCTCAAAACTCATAGGAATTCGTATTTTCTCCAGGCAAAGGCAAATTTGTGGTTTTCTTCACAAAGGCGCAAAATTCAAAGGAAATTCGTGGTTTTATCAATTTTCAAAGGCTCAACTTCAATATCAATTCGCAATCCTTCAGAGGTCAAAGGCGGATTCTCAAATTTCATTGCAATTTGTATTTTCTTCAAAAGGAAATTCAAATTTCTTTAGAGTAAAGGCGCAAATTTCAAGAGGATAAATTCGTGATTTTCAAATAAAGGCGAATTCTTCCAGTTCAAAGACGAATTTCACATCAATTTCCAGAGGCGATTTTACCTAACATATCTTTTTGCAGGATCAAAGTTCACAATTATCAGTAATCTAAAGAAATCTTGGGCGACTTTCACAGAAAAAGAGCATCATAAAAACGCCTTTTTCATCCTTCAATCTCAGATTTCTCTCAAAATACAGTGTGCAGGTTCCTAAAATTGGCGAATTCTACAAGTTTCAGTATCTGGATCATTCTCATATAATTTCCTCAAGTTAAATTTGTGCGTTTGATTTTTCACGAATTTTTAACTTTAGAACGTTCGTTCTTGAGTTACTAATTTTCTCAAGTGAAAAGTCTTTGTATGATCAAGTAGAAGTTGAATTTTCGCGAATCTGACGTTCTGGGTTGTCTTAGAATCCTTTTCTCGACAAAACCCATATCTCGGATTTTTTCACTGAAAATAATTCTTCGAAAGGCTATTTTTAACTCTCGCAGGCTATTTTTAGCTTCCAGAAATCTTGTCAGAATATAGTCAAGTTCACAGTCAACAGGCAAGTTTTCCAAAATGCAGTTCACTCAGCTCGAATACAGGACCAAAACCGTCCTTACTCATGATTTTCTCAGGTTGGTTGAGACAGACCTTCACAAAGTATTGCCAGAAGCAGTGCTAGATCCAATTAAGATCGGTTCAATCATTCAAAATATTGCTAACTGCTTTATTAGAGGCTGCCCATACTCCATTCCTCGCTTCAATTATTGAATTCGGATGGTTTGCATTACATTACAATTCTACTACTGTGAGATATATGTCTCTGGACGGACGGTCATTTGGTGCCTCAAACCTTGATATCGAAGGAGTTTTGCATTCCTCAACACCGCATCGCCTTAGTTGTTTCATGGAGCAGCGCAGTGCATTTGATGCTAATGTGGATAAGTGTCGAAGAAGATCAGCAGAAAGATGGTTAAAACAAGCAAAGAACCGCATTGCCAATGTAATCGGTAATAGAAGGATGAGTACGCGATTCTAATCACACTCTTGAATCGTGTCTCAGGTCAAGCATACGCAAATGTTTTCCAGCCTTGGATGTATTACATTATTGGTCGCATCATTTCTGGGCAGGAGCATTATGACTGGGCATCCTTCATCAGCAATATTCTCCACAGGCAGATCACCGGTTTCATGGTTGCTCATGAGTTTCATATGTGTTCATATCTCGTGTACTTGATCGCTTTTATCGTGGTCGGGCTCAGGGCTAAACATCATAGTACTCTCGTTCAAAGTCTATCAAGATATGACGCCTTGAGTCGTACCGTGAAATGTCCGCCATTTCAAGCGGTTCAATTTAGGCTTTGACCTATACACAGTGAGAAACTTGGACCGGGAGCTGCATGTTCGTATCTCAGCAGTTGCTAGGGCAACGATGGATGGATGGGAAGATTGGTTTATTCAGTTCCCAACATACACCTACATCCGAGTGTACGGCTTTACAGGAAATCCAGCTATGCTTCCACGTTATCCTTCGGATAAGACAGTTTTTTAGGAGTTCCTAAGACAGATGCATGATGTTCATCGTCTTCTACGCCGCAGGCACAGACCATCTCTCAACTTTCCTTTTCAGTTTGGAATGTATTGGTGCAAGTCGGCAATTGATAGTAAAATTGCAGGGCAAGAGCTTGAGAAGTATCATCTTAAGTATCTTGTTGAAGCACGTGCCTATGATCTTTCAGGTCATTATACAGCTCGGCCTTGCCGGAGGTACATATCAATGAAAGCCTTCTATGGAGGACATCGGGCAAATTTTCGTACGATGACTTCGAGGTTCGCAGACGCAGTTACGGCCGCTTCTCTCTCTCACAGATTTTTGTTTTCTTGTCAGAAGATGTGGGAGGTTTATCAGATGATGAGGGAGAAGTTCTTCGTTAGTTTTTCAGAGAACAGGTCGATACACAACCGTTGCCAGCAGTTGATTGGTACGCCAAGGAATACGCAACGATCAAAGAGAGGTCAAGTAGAGTTATCCAGAACAGTATACTTTACCTCGACAGCAAGAAGACAAGGAGGGTAAGTGTTCCTAGAGCAGAGCCGCCAGTAGTGGTGAATCCTTCGCTACCTTCCTCGTCAAAACCTAAACAAAAGAAAAGGAGTAATCCTCCTAAGAAAGGTCAAGCGCCAAACAATTCAAAGGGCAAGGTGCTTGCCACTGTTACACACACGGAGCCTGACATACACCCTATCACAGAGCCAGTTCAGAGATCAGTTCAAAGTCCGCCAGTGCCTGAGGTTCAGCCTCAAGTTCCTACATCAGTTCCAGAGCCGTCACCAGTCCCAATTCACATCGAATTGGATTTAGACTCTCCACCTCACAGTGGGTCTTCTACACACTCACTCTCATCAGTACCTCCTATTGCTAGTACCGACCCTTCTAGTAGCATTAGCCGAGATCAATCTTGGATCGAAGCTCAGCTAGGAAGGAAGAGGAGGCAGCCATCCTATGTTCTCAATCATTCTGATTTTGACGACATTTACCAGGATGCGCCAGACAAGAGAGTTAAGAACATGGTTCACGTAGAGAGAAACACTGATATGGAGATTGTCGTCGAGACTGCCGTACCTCCACAGGGAAAGAACTTGGCTGAGTTGGAATCTCAGGACTTTGAGGTTATCACAGTTAACCTTGGTCGTAGCACACGTCAGACTCAGGTTGATCTCCTACAAGTTGCTACAGACAATGCCAGGGATAAAATACTAAAGGACGGAGAGGATAAGGCAGCCCTCAAGGCTGAAATCAGACAGCTTCGTCAGTATATTTCTAGCCTTGTGCATAGACCCGATGCCATTAACACACTTCCGCCGATGCTTGAGCCTCCAGCAGAGCAAAGTCAACTTGATCACTTGGTTGCATATGGCAAGCGTTTGGATGAGTGGGAGGAGTTCGTTGCTAGAGGCCGTGATATGCTTACAGAGTTATATCAGTTGCGGTACAATGCACGAGAGCTTCGTCTTCGTCTTCAGGATGAGGAACGAGATATGGCTATTAACAAACCCAGAGATGATATTATGATTGCTCACCTGAGTGTGGCGTATGATGCGGTCATAGACGCAAAGGACAGAGAAGCTATCTACTCTTGGAAAACACAATTGGTTTTCAAGGTAAAGATAGAAGACACTTTGGCATCAGAATTGACTGAGAGTAGAGAGGACGTCACTAGTGCACTCCGGTTTGTGAGGACTCTAGTATCTCGCTTACCGTGCCGTTATCAGATCGAGGGTGGTGCCTATGTTGAGCTTACCGACGCTCACCGTAGCTTCGTGCACCTGGCCCATACCCATTTTCGCTAGAGACCGCTAATGTAAGATTAATGCCTTACAGTCATGTCAGCATTGTTCGATGAGGCAACAAGGAGTAGGGGAGAAATTCAGTCTCAGATCACAGCTGGTGAGGATATGCTGGATCGACATAGCATTCTCCGACAAAGTCTCATAGCTCCGGAGAGTGATACAGTCAACAATCTCGTTGAGGGATTGATTGCTCGAGATCACACATAGTAAACTTCAGTTCTCACCTCTCAGGATAGACATTACACACATGAGTTGAACTTGGTGTTACCCTTTCAAGTTAACTCGATGTTGTCATCACATGCATATCTATTCTGAGATTTGCTTTACACACTTGGAGTTTTATTTTAGGTTTTACGTTAACTGATGGTAGTCTTCCAGTTAACTTCGCTTTCAATAAGGCGTGCATGCTTCACAATTGTCCATTTTTAGATTAGATGTTTGGTTAGCGATGGTAGCTTTCCATTAACTATATAGTTTACTTCATTAGGGTTTGGCAGCAAATCTTGCATGCATTGCAAGAATCGTAGATGACTCAAGGGATTTTAGGGTTCCCTACACCTTGATGTATATAAATAAGAGTTTTGCTCATTTGTAAATAACTTTTGCTTGAGAGAGAAATATATGCTGCGCCTACCTTGCCCTCAATATTGCTCTTTTGGTATTTGTTCATGTGTCTTCGCTATTACGATTAATTGTTATGCCACATAGGGTTTCAAGAGATTGTAATGGTGGATTCTTTCCATAGTTTAGATAAATATGTTTTGAACATCTTTACCATTGTGATCAATCGTTATGCCACATAGGGTTTCGAGAAATTACAGTGATAAATCTGTTTTGTGAATCTTTATTATTACAATCAAGGGTTATGCCACATAGGGTTTCGTGAGATTGTGATGAAAAATCTGTTTTGTGAAGTCTTTACTATTTTGATCGAGTGTTATGCCACATAGGGTTTCATAAGATTGTCATGGTAAATTCTTAAATCTGTTTTGTGCCCAATAAACTTATTCAGGTTGAGATAATAGTCGCGCCACCTTGCCTTCAAGTAGAGAATCTGAATTCGTTTATCGTCAGATAGTCAAACCTTGCTCCGTTTCCTCATGCTCTGTTTTCCTGAGGAGATTGGATAGATTAAGTTTAGTTGTAGTTAGTGGATCTGCAAAACCAGAAAATACTCAGCTGCAACGTATAAGTTCTTTCAAGAAAGCCTTGTGCCTCTACAGCTGAAACAAAAAGACAAGACATAGTTTAGCTTATTTCCCTTTGCAAGTATTTTTGTCAACGCACAACGAGGGAGCTTCCCCTCCTAATTTGAAGAGCACTCATTGCGTAGTGTACATAGGCTGTTCATAACAACTTTTACTCCAGAGGTGTTAGTTGTTACGCCAACATATAGCAACCTATACCTAGGTATGCTTAAATCTCCACGCTTGGATATATCATGGATAACAATATTCTTATCAAAAACTAATGAATCCTTATTCTCCTATGTAAGAGAATATTAATACGTGTAGAACCCTATGTTGAAAACTATATGTTATTATCATTAGAATACCAAATGTGGCACAATATCCTTGATAGTAAATTGTAAGGGGTTTAGGGATGCTCACATTGAATGAGGAATGATAACCATGGTAAGGTTTAAATTGAGATTTTGTATGTGTGGATGGAAGTGTCATGACCAATGCATAGGTATCCTTGAGAGATCTTGTAAGGAGAACTACGTGTGACTTTGATTCATTTGGAAGCGGGTACGTAGGCGGTCCTTGGGCGAAGGATGCCTCTATGACCTCAAGTTCGTAGGGAGAGGGTCTAGGGAGGGATAACTCCCAGATATTGGGATTGTTCCTACATGGTTTGGCCTTTCCTCCTCAGTAAGCTTCAATTTGAGGCTAAAATGGGTGTCGAATGGATATGATCAAGTTAAGGGAATTTAATAACTTATATTTAATGCATAATAGGCTTCTATTAAACATAATGAAGTAAGGGATTTAACTACTTTATAATGGGTATTTGATTATATATATATGTTGGGTAAATTCCATCTCGTGTTAGTTCCATGTATCTCTTATGTGTCTGTGTAAATTCAACTCCATATCTAGAGGTCTTTATGTATAGGCCTGTCTATCTATTGATTGTGATTGAGATTCATGTTATGTATGACCTGCCCAAGAGTGATCCTTTGGGATATTTGAGCAGTGACAATCAGTCATTGGACCGTGCTAATGACCGATGTTTGGGCTACTGCTTGGGATCAATCAGCATTCACCTAGTTCACGAAGGTGAAGGTAGCAGGCTACCCTAGTTATGATACAATCGTAGCGGTTGGACGGGTAGAGACCCATCCGTGCGGGTAACGGTAATCCGAAGTTAACCATGTATTGAGAGGGCTCACTGGCTGTCACCAATAAGCACAGAAGTGACCGATGCCAAGTGTTACCCGAGATTGTGAAGAAGATAGCTAACAATGCCTCTAAGGTCACAAGGTGGTATATGTCGCGAGCTACTTCTTCCTGGATGGACAGACTTGTCATCAGTGGTCTATATGCGATTGAAGTTGGAATCAACCGGGTTTGGTAGGTTCACTACTTGGAGAAACCCTTGGGATGGTGGACGGACCCGCGGTGTAGTATGGGATGCACCGAATCCCCTTCCCAATTGTTAGACTATATACTTAGTATTGTAGGGTTGAGGATGGACCCGCGGTGTAGTATGGGATGCACTGAATCTTCTTCCCATTTGTCCCATGGTGCATAAGACTGGAGGAAAGGACAGGACCCGCAATGTAGTGCGCAATGCAATGATATTCTTTCTATCTGGGATGCATTATGGACATGTGTTAGCCATTGTGTATGGGAAGTATGTTGGAGCTTGCCACTGTGTACGTGATGTATGTTGGAGCTCGTCACTGTGTATTTGTGATGTATGTTGGATCTCGTTATTGTGTATTCGTGATGTATGGTGGAGTTCGTCACTGTGTATATGTGATATATGTTAGAGCTTGTCACTATGTATTTGCAATATATATGCTAGAGCAAGTCACTATTGTAAATGTGATGTGTATGAGACAATCATTATTGTACTTGTGATGTACATATGAGTAATCACCATTGTACTTGTGATTTGTGTATGAACCAATCACTATTGTATGTGTGATGTGTATGAGCTAGTTAGCTTGTGTATGTGGAGGAAAGCTCGCGACAATCAATATGTATGATCTTTTGAATTAAGGTATGAATGACACCTTGTGAATATTGTGAATGTTTGTACACAAATGTTTGGTAATGTTCAGTATGGATCCAACACTTGATGGCAAGATTATTATCATTATATTATAATTGATTATTTTGATAGCTTACATGTACTAAATTAATAGTTATGGGCTAAGGTGAGATAATAGATCTCATACAAGAGGAGAGATTGAACTCCCTCTGTCATTGTGGGGAGAACTACGAAGCCTCTGATTTCCCATGAGGGGATACGTAGGTAGGGTCATCATGAACCCTCGAGGCTTAGGTTGTAGGTCTAGGAAATACCTTGTCCTTGGGACTTTACCACAAGTTTGAGTGTAAGCATACAAGCAGTGGTGTTGATTTTTATTGCCACCATGGTGAATGCAGAGCTATTGAAATTAACACTTCTAATTTACATGAAATATATTTGGTTAGTTAAGTCTGTAGTTGTGCATTGTTTATACATAAAAAAAATTGTTATACTCGAGATGGGGATTTTACAGAAGGGCGTTACCAAATGTGGAATAAAAAACGAAGTGTACAAACCTTCCTCACCTCCAGCATAGTATGGCATAGCACCGTAAGGGGTAGAAGGAATTGGAATGTATGATGCAAAGAAAAGCTCATCATCGCAAGGAAGAAAGATAACACTGTATGGCGAGGGGAGGACTACACAATACGAAGAAGAACCAGCATTCAATAGACAGTACGGGGGAAGGTATTGTGGAGTGTATATCCTTGCACGGTACAACAAACCAAGGACAAGGAGGTACGGAATAAAGGTGGCAGCAACGTACAATGTAGCAGCAACAAGGTACGCCTACATCCAGTACGACTCCTAGCAAACTATACAGTACAGATAAGGAACAAACGAGATTCAATACGGTTCACTCCAAAAATTAACATAATACGACGGTCATTCTAGGCAAGATTGGCATGGAGGCAAAAGAGAGTTTTCTCCACCCTTTAACGACATCATTACCTTTGCATCATATGGTGTGGCATATGTTGGTTAAACACTATGAAATCTCTATTTTCTGGCTTCGTCAATATTGTTTTTTGCCTCTTAAAAAATTTTGAAAATGAGGTGTGCCATGAAGTTCTATGTGGTTTTGAAGGTCTTAAATTGGGCTTGGTGGCACTCATTCGAACTAGCAAGTACACTTCCAAGTTTTTCTACCGATCCTTATCCACAATATCGTCATCAGTGTGGCCCATTTTCTCTAATGTTACTTGATGTTTACTTGTCATTTGGAAAAAGACTTTTCTTTTGGGGGGGATGATGTAGTCGATGTGCAATGTCTATTATTATGCTTCGGTAATATTGGTTATCCAACTATGTATTAATTGTTTGTATTAATTGGTTGTCAACTATGGGTAGTTACAAGCATCAGTTGGTTAATGGTTGTGTTCCTCTTGGCAACTGTCAAGTCTTTTAAATACATTGTGTACCGTCAAGGAGAGTAGTATGATCTAGTCAGATCAACTTTGATTCTTGGTTGACCATCTCTGGTCTTCTTCTGTAATAATTTCATAAGCAAATAAAGATATATTTTACTCATGTATCTGGTATGCATTGTCATCTCCATTATTAATTCATGTATAGAATTTATTAGATAGAGCAGAAAACAACCATTTGAATGTGGTGTAGGTTGTGATAGATGTGATGTATGTGTGTATGATAGCAAGGAATTCATACCCTCAAAGATTTTATTGAGGAGGTTTCCCATTATAATGTGGTTTAGGTTGTGATAGATATGGCCTATGTGTGTACAATAGCAAGGTTGTTGATTGAGGCTACCTATAAACATATTTTTTGGACCCCTTCTTGTGTGCATGCCATGAATAATGCACTTAGAGGCACAAGAAAAAATGACTAGATCCAACAAGTTGTAATTGATGCATGAGATGTGCATATGTATATCTACAATCACACATTGCATGCACTATTTTGGACCTTCTCGAAGAAGGAATCTATCAAACCTATTGAGACAAAATATGACCCTTACTTCATTCTCTTAGAGAGGATGCTTAAGTTACAAGGTTCTTGCAACTAATGGTCATGACATGAATGGAATCAGTAGGTTGAGTCCAAGTAAGTAGGGGAAGAAGGTGAAGGAAGTGATGAAAAGCAACACTTTTTGGGCTCATGCCAAATACATTATCTCTATAACATCTCTAGTTTTCATAGTGATCATATGGGGAACTATAATGCTCCAAGCCTTAGGGAGGGGTATGAATCTATTGATGGCATACTTGACCAAACAAACATTGATGTAGAAAACAAAGACCCCTTCTTGCAATTCTATAATGAGCACATCCAACATATCATTTAGCAGAGATGGAAAGCTCAACACTCCCTTGCATATGGTTGCATATGCATTGAAACCAATGTGGTAGGTCCAAAGGCCTAGAAGAGTTGCCCCTAATGTAGATATTGAGTTAAAGAGAGGCTTCATAAAGGCCATTCTTAAAATAGAGTGCAAAGGATCTCAACATCATCAGTCATGAGTGGATCATATTTGTCATATTCAGTGGCCATGCAAAAAGAGGTGAGGTTGAATAGGGAGGCTTTGGTGCAAGATGACCCAATACTATGGTGGCATTTACATGGACCTCGATTAATGACAACCACACTAGCCATTCAACTCTTATCATAATTGTTTAGTTCTGTTGTTGCTAAGAGAAATTGCTGTCCATACAATTTCGTCCACTTTGTGATGCCAAACACACTTATCTCTAAAAGAGCAAAAGAACTTGTGGCTAAATACGTAGTGCCTTGTGTCTCATGGACCATAAAATGATTAAGTGAAAGGAGAATCTAGCAGCATAGTGAGATGTAAATCTAGATAAGTCAATGTAAATTGATGAGGATCGAGAAAGGTTGGTTGGCGTCTCTCTAAAGGATCTCCAGATAGATGGGTCCAATGTCATGCCCCTGAAATTGCAACACTTAAAGTATAAGAAAAATCAAGCATCAAAATGCGAATAAATAAATAAAATAAATAACAATATGAATATATAAATATTAACAATATAATATTATAATTATTACAATATAATACTATAAGCATTTAAAATATATATACAAAACTAATATATAAATAAATATATACTAAAGAAAGGAAACATGTAATATGTTAATGTAAACAGCAACGATTACCATCATACATATAAGACAATCGATGGGATACAAAGCGGCAATCTTTAATGAGAAAGAAGTGCTTAAGAATTTGTGTTCACTAAGCCAGCGTTCAGACTTAATATGCAGCAATTGGGATATTAAGAAGACATCGATAGGCAGCAGTGTTTTAAGGCAGCGATCAAGACTAAAAGAATTGCAATTAAAATAATAATAATTAATACCAAACAAAGCCCTAAAGGCAGCGCTTAATCTGGAAGGGGTGTGACTATTGCAAGGCAATGATTGCATGAAGAGGTATGACTCTCTCAAGAAAAGGATATATAAGGAAGGTTAAATCACTTGTAAAAGGCATGAAAGGAAAATGAATTAGAAATCTAAAGAAGAACATAAAATGGAAGAATAAATAAAGAAAGCTGGAACAATATAAATATAATCAGATTTAAGGACGAATATATGAACAGCAAATGAGAATAGAAATACGAGTAACTCTTGAGTATAGCAGCAAATACATTATAGTCAGATTTGGAAGAAGAGATACGTGGGAAGATGGATATATACACAGCAAGGAAAGTATTCTCAGAATATTCTATATGATGGAGCATATTCTCAGAATGTTCTATGATGGCCGTCAAATATAATCCCATGGATAGCTAACATCAGTGTCTCATCATCGTCCATACATCCCTCAAGCCCCCCTCCCAACCCTAGTTTGCATGCAAAGGAGCAGTTTTTTTCTTTTCATCATTCACACCCCTTCACCCACCTGTCTCTCATAGCTGTGACATTAGATGACCTCCAAATAAATCAAGGTGTGGCCTCTCTATTCTGCAATTGCTGACTTTGTTTCTTTTGGCTTCTAGTTTCACTCTAGGCCTCACTCTTGTGTTGCAATACAATACCTATCAATCCTTCTATTGTTGAATCTCCACCTCTTGTGTGAGTACAAGCCTCTGTTTATGCAGTTTTGCAATCACTACAAATCAATTACAATACCAAACATCCAACACCTCAATAGAGAAGAAAGATGTTGATTTGTCTAATCTTTCTTCTTCAAGCAGTTAAATTCAAAGGCTAGTAAAGACAAAAAGTCTTTGAAGAAAAGTGTTAAGCCCCGACTTGAGTCACAAATTAATCTTGTTGATTCTAAGTCAAAAAGTATGTTGTCAAAACCCATCATGAAATACAATACCTATCAACCCTTCTATTGTTGAATATCCACCTATTGTGTGAGTCTAGGAGACAATAAAACCCAATAAACATCATATTGGTCTAGGGTACACAGGTTTTGTGAATTTTCATTGACCAAAATATTCCAAACCTATCAAATTTGTGTCGAAAGGTATTCAAAAACAACAATCAAGCCTTCACTTGTCGATTAGCCATGTAAAATTGACATGTTTCTAAGTCAACCAAAATAAACTTGTACTAAAACCCATTAAGTCCAAACATGTTATCATTGTGGACATTGAGGCCATACCTCTCATTAATGTTTTCATCTACATCCTTCTCTAATCATGTGGTCAATACACACATTTTGAAAAACATTGTTATGTGAAAGATTTGCCTACCAAATCAATGAAGCATATACATTTTGGATGGATGAATAATTCCAAATGGAAAACTAAGGCTCGCCTATTGTCAAAATCCTATATAAGAGTCCAATCGACCATTTCAGATGATAGCTCATCTACTCCTAATACAAATGTTGTTGTTGATCCACCTGATATGAAATTGAACATTACAGATATTGTTGAGCTTGTTGAACTTGTCTACTCATGATGCCAATGTTAGTTGTCAATCCAATTAATAATGAGCTTCACATTGTAAATACTATTGATACTTATATTATCGAGCAACAACCTACTAAGAGAATTGTAGAGTTGCACTCAATTCCCACAAAGGATTATTATGCACTCAATATTTATGATTTCCCATTCTAACTAGCATATTGACAATGAGCACACCATAATGGTTAGATATGTAACTAGGTTCAAATTATTTGAGGCTATAGATATTCCCTCTTGTTGATTATTCTTTTGCACTTGAGTTGTAAGTTGAAAACCCAAAAGGGAAGTTTATTGGAAATTTGTGATGAAAACTCAAGAGGGAGTCATTGAGTTGTGAATCTTTATACCCAGGTTCATGTATGTTGATTTCCTTCCATGAAAACCTTTGCAAGAATTCTCCACTCTCATCTTACAAAGGGGAACATCAAGATTCAGATTTTGAGTTCTTCAAATATGGAACTTAGAGATTTCTCACAATGCCCATTGAGAATTTGTCATTCGAGCATATTGCCACTTATCACTATTGCATCTCAACAAGTAATGTTCTACTCGACACCTGAACACCTAAGATTGCACACCTCATTTTGGTTTTTGATGACTATGCATGAAGCGAGATCATCATAACCTTCTTTCCCAATGCAATTTTTTTACCACACGATCAATTTTTTAAGTGTCAGCATGTGTCTTCATTTGCAAGCTAGATGGAAAGTTGGGTCATTCAATGCATGCATCAGCATACTTTTGGGTTACTCATAGGTGCGATCAGCCTAGGTTATCCAATTTTCAAGCCACATAATGTAGCTAGCATACTTTTGAGCTACTCATGGGCACAATCAGCCTAAAGACAAAAGTGACAAAGACAGAAGTTAAACAGCCTCCTGCTGCAAATTTCACCACTCAAAAGTAATGTTGAGTTTTCAATCAACATAGAAAATGATGGTCAAAATTTTCACAAAAAAACAAATACGGTATTCTATCAAAACAGGATATAGCATCATGAATAGCTAACTGTATTTGAGAAAACAAACTCAAGTCTTTACCAAATCAATATCTTCATTCTTGAAAATTCTAAAACCGTAGAAGTAAACAAGCTATCACTCAAGCAAAACCTTTTGGAAAAGGTTGGAGCTTCATATCAAGCGAACATAAACAAGTTGCCCAATATACAACAAAAGCAGGGTTTTACCACTACCCCTTCTAATTAAGGGGGGATGTAATACTATTGTACATAATCCTAGCTGTATTAGGATAATATTTTTAATTTATATTTCCTAGATACTGTAAAAGCTAAACAATCATCTAGAAGATGAACAAAACAGTCATTTCATATTGATAAATATGTATATTGTTTCACATTTTGATCAATGGATGAATGTTATGTGTTTCACTGAACAGTTTATTGTTGTCCGTTCCATTTCATTTGTCAATCTTTTCTGCATTATATTCCTAGGCCTACAATATGTAGAATGTTTTGCTAGAATCATCACTTGTTTTAATACTTTGTTGTTTTATGTTTATCTTTTGTAGAGGCCTCTAACCTAACAACCAAAAAAATAATTAGTAAACTGTTATATGCCATTTCCTTTATAAAATCTTGAAGATAAAGGATGTCATATTTTTGTTGACAAAGTTCTAACGTAGACCATTCTCAGCACACAATTGCAAGGCAGGGCCCACTTGTGGAACTATGTCTATAGACTATTCATTATATGATTATTTGCTAGTATGCAGTTTGATTCAGTTTATTATTGATATGTTTATGTTTTTAATATTGTAATTAGCAATTATAATATATGTGCAGATTGTAGTAAGCATTATATTTGTTTTTATCTTCATGATTGATTTAGCAATAGACATTTTATTGTGTTATAAACTGTTTTCACAATTAGTTATATCAACAATAACATTTGATTCTTGTAGTTAGTTTTATCTTTTGTCATTTTTTGTAGCCAGCTTTGTTATTTTCTATAGCATTACTGTTTCGGTAGCATAGTTCTTTTTCTGCAGCCAGCACTGCCCTTGTCCATCTTTCCTTCCTAAAATAGTTGCATACATACCATACTCAACTTCATCACCTACAGCCCTTATGCACATTTCCGCTATCTTTCACAAGCTTATGCTCCCAAATTGACAATGGATTAAACTAAACTATATTATTTCAAGTATATTGACATTGAATTTAAACATCAATCTATTCCATAAAGCTGTCGCATAACCAGCTCAGTTTCATCCAATCAATAATCTTGTTTATCAAGTTGGAGTATGCCCCTTTTATTTTGCCTAAGTATGTAAGAAGCCTTGATAAAATCTCCCCTTGAATGACTGATTTTTGATGATAGGAATTTTGTCAATTTAGTTTGCTTACAAACCATTCAACTGCTCTACTTGAAACTTTTTTGTGTTTTTGGTGTATGAGATGAATGCATAAATGTTAAAGGCTTCTAAACGATTTTTCCAAGGACTGAAGTAAAACTGAGAATGCAATGCAAAGCCTCTTTTTGACCTTCAAATGCAAGGAATGACTGAAATAACTTAAAATCTGCATCTACAGCATTATGGTATTTTGTCAAACAATTGATGTGCATACTACAAAACTCCTTTATTGCTATGATGACTGATTGCATTTGATATAACAGAATGATGCAATTACAATCAGCTGTACCACTGCTATCAACACTATAGGAGATGCAAATATGGTAACAATGCAAGATACAGGTATGCTGTATAAGACAGCAATGTAATATATTCGCCTAATACAATATTTCAACTAGAATCGCTATTACAATATCCTCAATACAATGCCAATAATCTCTATGCAACTTCTAAATGAGAACCTGGAATCCAATGCATGCCTTAAATGAGGATCAACAACTGTAGCCAATGGAGACTCAGATTTATAAGCACGTACAGGTAGGGTATTGACTGATTTTGATCTTGCCTGGACTAAGAACTCTTAACAGCACTTGCAGATTGAATGTATATGCCCAGAAAACTCCCACATCCGGCCTCTTATGAATATCATACACTTCCAGCAATAGGTGTGCAGCTCGGATAACAATAGCAGCAAGATAAGATGTGCTTCTTGGGCAAATAAAGTCACACATTCAGGTTTGATTTAATACTCAGAAATGGATTCCAGAACACAAATCACCTTTCATGCCACGATACGAAGGACACTTGCAGCAATGACAGTCAAAACCCTTGCCAAACTCAAAATTGATTTTTACTATTCATGTTACTATAGCGGTACTGTAGAGGCACTATTCACGTCACTGTAGCAGCATTATTAAAACTTCTGATCTGCACAATATTCTTTGATGTTTCTTGAAGTATGTATCTCCAATGATGGTTCTTTCAACAATCTAGAAACTTGTCTTCAAACCTTTGAATAAACTTCTTCAATTCTCCCACAATGAAGCTCAAATTGGACTCCTGGATGAAACCCACACTCGGACAATAATCTCAGCTGGTCTTTCACAGCCTCAAAATTGCACAACCTATGAGAGTTTTTGTTCCCAAAGACTCAACAATGGTAGAAACCCTAGCTGGTTCCTTCTCCTAGCACGAACTCCAAAATCATAAGTTTTTAATCTTCAAACATAATGAAAATGAATTCCTTTTGATGCCTTTTATAATCTCTCAAAGGAGGTCGACCCCTTAATGGCATTTAAATTGCTTTTCAAATCCACTTTTAGGTTTTTAATAAAAACTTTATAATATGTCTCCAAACTTGGGCGTTCAAATCCATAATATAATAAATGTACTTTAAGTGATTTTAATTGAGGGTCATGGCCTCATCAGAAATAAAGTACACTTCTTGACTTTATAATTTAACTTTATATTATTTAATTATCATTAAAGTACCTTTAATGATAATTACTCATTAAAAACTTAATATTTCACCCATCCAACTAATTAAGAGGTCAACACTGCATCTGAGACCTATCCAGGTGCCTTACTAAATATAGCAAACCTGACTCCCTTGAAATGGTGACTTTCTATAAATAGTAAGTATGAGGAACTAAGTCTAACGAAAGCCAAACCTGAACCCACACTGAGCTTTGAAGGAGAAAACACACTAATGTCTGCCAAAAAGGGACCCTCTAACCATCTGAGTTAGCCTACGAGGGCCTGTGATAGGCTAAACCGTCAATAAACAAGATCATATTGAAAAGGGGACATTACAAAGTACAACAAACACTATGCAAGGCTCATACTTCCTTTGATCAAACCTCTTTCTAGTAACTCTTCTACTTGTCTTATTTAGCAAATTAGATATAAGAATGTGAGATACTCCACACAAGCAACAATCCCTCTAGCATCTCACCATTGATGCTATTTGCATACTCTTCGAGTAGCAATGTAACCTCTAGCTCCTTTGAGTTGTGGAGCACCTTCTTGTACATGGGCTTGAGCACTACCACATGGCATTCCTCTACATTCCTTACCTCTTTGAGAAATCCTTGCTGCTTAAGATTACCTGAGTTGTGATTTCTTCCACATTCATTAGCAATGACTCATCCTTCATGATGGTGAAGGTGCTCTTATGTGCATTATGGATTGTGCATCTATCATATTGCCATGGCTTTCCCACAACACACGGTATAAATCCATAGGGATCACATCACACCATACCTTATATATGTATCCTCCAATGTGCAATCTAACCTTACACTATTCAACCATGGTGTATGAGGTGTGACAACTTTTAACCACAATTTTGAACCATTTCTATAGACACCAAGTCATTTGTGCTACCACCATCAATTATCAACTTGCACCACTTGCTGCCTAACTTGCACTTAATGTGGAAGATGTTCTTCCTCGACTAAGGTCCATTCTCCTCTTTTGCCAACTTGAGCAATACCTTGTGCATCATCAAGTTTTGAGTTGTGCGTTTTGCCTTGCTATCCACTTCACCTTGTGTAGCATGCACTCTTTTCACTAAACAACCCTACTCTCCCTTCAAGCTTTGCACAAACTTATTTTGGCAATTTCCATTTGCATATAGGTTCATCTTCCTATGCCTTGTTTTCCCTTTCTACCTCTATTCTTTATTCTTATCCTATTGTCTACAAGACAACTTTTCCACTTTGAGCCCTACTTGGTAAGCTACTTCTTCAAAAAGTATATTATGCAAACATGTTTCATCTTGAATAAATAGATGTAATCCATTGACATACTTAGAACACTGTCACCTTTTATATGACCAGCCCAAATACAGTCTATAAAACTCCTCTATATAATATTTAACAAATGTCTCCTTTTGGTGTAGATTTTGGAGCTTCTTAAACAAATCCATTGTGTAGTCTTACACCGTGAACTTCTCTTTGAGCTTCTTGACCATGATGTCCCAATCTGCAATCTTCCTCTTATTCTTCTTGATACATTCATTTTGCACAAATCCCATCACAATGTAGTGTGTCAATTCAGCTTTATGTTCATGTATTTGATTCTTTGGAGGTTCTCGATTGATTCAATTTCAAAATTCTTCTCAAGATTTATTATCTAGTTTATCAACTCTTCTAGATTCAAGCTTCCTAAACAGGTTGGGAGATTAAAGCTCGATTTCCTTCCAACTTTCATTATAGCTCTTGAAAATCTATCCATTCTCATGACTTACTCCTCAATTGTTGTACTCCATTTTGTTTGTTTCTTTTTTGTCAATTGATCCTCAATCTTGTGTTAGTCTAATAAATTGTGGTTTGCCTTGATCAGTTTGCTTAAGTTTGTCCTATCCTGGTCTCTTTTTCTAACGAATTTTGCAAGGCGAAGTGATCATTGCAATCCCAATAAGGACTAGATAATAAAGTTGTTTAAAGGCAAAGATGCAAAGAATGATAACGACAATGGAACAAAGAGAAGTAACAAACAAGAGTAGATAAATTGATTAGACAT
Organism: Sequoia sempervirens; assembly: GCA_007258455.2. Lineage (NCBI taxonomy): Eukaryota > Viridiplantae > Streptophyta > Pinopsida > Cupressales > Cupressaceae > Sequoia > Sequoia sempervirens. The sequence goes on along the minus strand of VDFB02288783.1, from coordinate 2,525 downwards.
GGAAAAATGAATCGGGATTTTGCCTAAGTGTAAAGGAGCATGAAATGATAAAAGGTTGTGAAGTCTACAAAGCAGCAAAGTGGTGAAATGGTTCACAAACTCCTCCTAAAGTTCTTTTTGGCAAAGAATTGAGTATATTCCGCCTCAACATCAAAAATTGGATAAAGAGACCCAAGCACATGCCTAAGGTGGCTTTGCCACATGTTTTCTCTGCTGGTGCACAATTTCAATGGATAAGCGATGAGGAAACTCCACCATCATAAGCAAAAGTAGGCAAAAACTTAGTTTGTGTTCATGTTGAAAGGATGACATGCTAAAACAAGGCACACCTTTTAAAGGGTTTAGCCATAAGTTTTTCATGCTTGAAACACATTAAAAAGTGACAATTTTAGTAGATTCATGCCAAATATGGAAGGGGTAACTTTGTGAGACTCAATCATTGGTTTTTGCGGAAATAACCCATCTAAGTTCCTATAATGTCCCTCTTCTCGGTCCATTTGAACATTCTTAGGAAGTTCCAAGATTCTTGGAGAGTGTTGGTTTTATCAAAACAGTATTCTGACAATGGTAAGAGTATTCCAAGAGTCGAGATGAATACGATGGTTTTTTCCAAGTGCAGATCCAACTTTCAAGTAGCATTCCACATTTCTTGGAGATTTTCAACATCCTTGGAGAGCACCAACTTTATTAAGACCTTGTGATGTGTGGATAAAAGTAATTAAATAAATAATGTCTTAAGGTAACTTTATATTATAAAGGCAACTTATGTTTATTTATTTATGTATTTTAAAGAAGAATAGTCTACATCATAAAGTGTTTGCTAGCACTAGGCATCTGGTACAAGTTTTTTGTGGAAATAACCCACCTACGTTCCTATAATGTCCCTTTTTCAATCCATTCCAACATTCTTAGGAAGTTCCAAGATTCTTGGAGAGTGTCGATCTTATCAAAATAGTTTTTTGACAATGGCAAAGTATTCCAAGAGTCGAGATGAATATGATCATTTTTTCCAAGTGTAAATCCAACTTTCAAATAGCATTCCACATTTCTTGGAGATATCCAACATCCTTGGAGAGCACCAACTTTCTGAAGACCTTGGGATGTGTGGATAAAACTAATTAAATAATCTTAAGTTGACTTTATATTATAAAGAAAACTTATGTTTATTTATTTATGTATTTTAAAGAAGGGTGACCTATGTCATAAAGTGTTTCTAAAAGAGGGCCTAAAGTTATCACTAGGCATGTGGTCCAAGTGACTTAAAGGTTATTATCTAAAAGCAAAATTGAAATGGAGAATTAAAAGTGATATTTAATTAAAATTTCTCGAAAAAGTCACTTTATTTTATTAAAGGAAAATGTTTTTTTGAAAAAATAATAAAAATGCAAAAAAACACTTTTTTGAAAAAAGCAATGAGAAAGCAAAAGCCATTTTTTCAAAAGAGCAGCGAAACCTCAAATAGCTCGAAAAATTTATGAAAGGATGTTGGGTCTTGAAAAGAAGAGTTACCATATTTTTTTCACTTGCATTTGCTCTAAGTAAGAATGTGAGTTCATATTTCTTGAGAACGAAAACCCTTTTGGAATACCAATTTCAAGGATGAAACCCCTCCTAGCTGGATAAAGTGGTTCCATCTAGAAATCACCAATGTGCTAAAGATATTGGGTTTTGGAGACGAAAACCTTCAACAACCATTGGAGCAATTTCATTCAAAGATTGTCTTTGTGTTGAAAGTGAAGATTTCTCAATTTGTACTACAAGGTTAAGTTATTTTTCCATTTGTGTGCTAATGGAGGTTTTTGATGTGTTTTGACATGTTACGGAGTTTCTTCCTGTTGTTCCTTGCTGGTCGTACAGATTCAAGGAAGATTTTTCATGTCTTTGGGTTTGTTTATGATTTTTTTTGTGCAATGTAGATGCTCCTACTCGTTGGGGAGTTAAGGTTTGATGTTATTGGTGATTTTTATGGATTTTGGGTGTGTTGTTCTTGGTTTCCAACTTCATATCAGGCCTGTATATGTCTGATTTCCTCTTAGCAGCTTGATATTGTTCAGCTCTAGTGTGTTTGGGTGTTGGTTGAGGTAGTTTGGAGTGCCTTATCAACCATTATTTCAATATTTTGGGTGAGTTTCCTTTAGTTTGGGGTTATTGGATCAGCTTATAGTGGTATTTTCGTGTTTGTTGTTGAATATTTTTGTCATTGATGTCAAAGGTGCGTCTAGAGGTAGTATCTCAGCTTTGTAATTCAAATGAATGTAGTTGAAATGATCAATTATGTGTGGCGGATCATTTGTGTCAGAAAATTTGTTTCCTTATGCCATGTCAAGATTGAAAGTCAAATGCCAAGTCAGAATTGAATGTCAATGCCATATCAGCCTTGACTTGTCAAAGGGATGAGTCAAGAGATTTGTAACGCCTATGTATTGAATGACAGCAGTGTAGGAGTTAATGGTAAACTCCTCAAACATCCTAGGATCACCTGCAAGACAAAATAGCTTCCACAAGAGAGAAATGGCAGAAATATC